>JAFVLL020005340.1:0-54900 GCA_021397915.2 Tor tambroides | reverse complement strand
ACTCTTAGTGGCTCATAAAAAGCAGAACCCTGATTAAATGTTAATGATTTTTCATTTACGTCTTACAGATTTCCTGCATGCCTGTTCCTATAAAACAAGATGAAACGCAGATAGGAACTAGATTAAGAGCCGAGTAACGTTTTGACATTTTAGATTACACTTTCCCCATGAAGCAGGCCAAAGTTTAACCTGAGAGCAAGACTTTGGTCTACCTATGTGTAGTCACAGCCTAAAAGACATATTTACTTCCTCTAATGTGGTTCCAAATCTGTTCTTTCTTATGCAGAACACAAAAGAAGATATTTTGAATGTTACAGCTGTTTATACAATGAATGTCAATGGGGTCCAAAACCTAACTGAACTCTGCTGAGTTGGTCCCACAAAAGAAAGAAAGTCATACAGGTTTGGAACAACTTGAGGGTGAGTAAATTCAGGCAGAATTTTCATTTTTGGGTGAACTATGCCTTTAAATAGACATTCACAGACTGTTCAAAAAGCTTTCTTAAATCAAAAGCTCCATTCTGATTGGCTGATGTACCATTTTCCTGGAAGTCAAGATGCAGTGGTATTTATGTGGTGCTGTGTATTGCGATATGACGGTCCTTTCCTGACTAAGTGGATGATTTTGGCTGTTTAACTGTTTTAAATGGATAAAGGTTTTCAAAAGCCAAAACTTTGTTTAGATCATCCCCAGTAAATACTCTGCAGGTGACAAACACATGGCGCAATATGGAGCTTCAAAGATGTTCCCAGATATTGCAGAACAGGCCAGCCGTCCTGCCTTGTGCCAGGGACCTCAGAGTTGTGGGACGCATGTCTGATGTCATTGCCAAGTTTACAGAGTCCTCCGCAGGGACATTCCTCATTCCACTCGTCCACATCATCCCAATACCTCCCCCTTCATCAGTTCATACTGGCTCCTCAAGCAAAAGCATTTCAGAATTGTGTTGTATACAAATATGCATTGGTAGATCTGCTTCTTGAGAAATTAGACTGATATGTGAAGGATCATGTGACACTGAAGACAGTAGATATAGACCTATATAGCTTCTAATGTAATTTTAGGATGTATACACCATCCAACACAGTACTGTATGTCCCAGATGAAAAGGAAGGACAAATCAGGTCTGCTAGCCTGCTGTCAGAAGAATGCAACATTTATGCATTGCAGATGTTTGTTTGAGTTTTGTAATCTGCAAAAATTGCTTGGAGCGCTCAAAACAAACAGCAGTTACGATGAATGTGTTCTGAGGAAGAATCTGAGCATATTTCACCAACGGATGTCTGAGGGAGACGTGACCGTATTAGGTTGTGTTTCAGGAGTCCTCTCCCAATTCCTGAGAGAATGTTGTTGGGCGCTGTGCTCTCTCTCTTTCTCTCACACACAGTGCTCATTTAGGTAATAATGGTCTAAGGAGCCAACAGCATTGCCGTCCAGTCTACAATCTCTTCACTTGCACGTCAAGGCATAAATGTTTTGATTTAGAGATTTGTTGTTTCAGAATACCACATTTTATGATAGTGATCTCAAATTGACTAGTCAGCGGGTTGACTGAAAAACTAGTCAGCTAATTGGTCTTTAGGAAGCCCTGTATAATTAGACTGGTTTTGGGTTTACCTAAACCTAATCGGATGTATTTATTTATTTAAGAAATTAATACTTAATTCAAAAAGTGAATTCAATATATCTGAAGTGACAGTAAAGACATTTATAATGTTAGAAAGATATCTATTTCAAATATCACGGTTTCCACAAAAATATTAAGCAGCAAAACTGTTTTCAACATTGATAATAATAATAAATGTTTCTTGAGCAGCAAATCAGCATATTAGAATGATTTCTGAAGGATCATGTGATACTGGAGACTACAAAACACAGACAAACAGCCACAGATGTCTGTCCGAATCTACTCTTCAAAAATTTGGGGTCAGATAGTTTGAGACTTTTGTTTAGCAAGGATGCATTAAACTGATAAAAAGTGACAGTAGATACATTTATAATGTTACAAAACATTTCTGTTTCAAATATAAATATTTAAACAGACATAATAAACATATATTAATTTTTAAAAAAAGTACCAAACTTTTGAATGATAGTGTATATGGCTGCAGCAAGAGAGTTTTAGAGTGCAAACTAAAATCGAAAGCTAGTCAAACTTACTGATGCCCACCATGACCCATCCCTGGTTTTGAGTGGTGCAGGGTTTAGTCCACTGACAGGTTCATACAGATGTATAATTACACACACCCACATACACACGGCTCTCTTTGTCTGCTCCATACAGTACATGTGGAGACAGACAGTACAATAAATCAACAGTCCTTCACTCTCAGTTGTACCGTTTCCGAACTGGATATTGAGTATTATGGGTCTTTCTTTTATTTTGACTAAGTAACTCTTGATATATGACTTCACAAAGCATGTCAGTCTGCAACAAAAGCTTTTAATGATTAAAAATGGCAAAAACAGGCGAAAGGTTGGGCGTCTTTTTCTTTATTATAAAACGTACGAATGAATGGCCTTAGTGTTTAATTCAATGAACTGAAATCTTTACCCTTTTACAAACTGAATTCAACTGACTGCTGAAGAGAGTGAACATGAATGATTTGTTTGTAACACTTTGACATGTCAAATACAGCTGTGATGTCACATGACGTCATGAAAGGGAACTGGACAGGGTATTTGGGGTTTGCTATGGAAAACTATTTTGTTTTTATGCTAAATTATGTGGATTTCAAAATGTTTTTGCAATGTTTTGTACACACTCTCACGTGCCAAACCCACTTTCCTTTTGCAATGTAACCCAAAAGAAGTTGTTTAGCAGAATGTCATGCCAGTTATTTCACATACAGTGAAAGTGAATGTTGATGGATTCAACCAGACTCCAATGACAAAAAAAGCACCAGCTTTAGAAATGTAGAACTTTTGACTCATGCACTGTATTCTGTCTTCTGAAGTCATGTAATAGCTTTTTGTGAGGAACTGACGCAAACTTTGTATTCACTTGCAAAACTTTTGTGTTTCTCAGAGAAAATTGTGTTTGCTTGAAAAATGTTTGCGTTCCCCCAGAAACTTTGCATTTACTTGCAAATCTTTTATGTTGGCCTGCAAAACCATTGCGTACCCCCTGTTTGCTTTCAAAAATTTCACGTTCCAGCAAGAAATTTTGTGTTCATTTGCAAAACTTTTATTTTACCCAAAGAAACTTTGCGTTCACTTGCGAAACTTCTGCGATTCCCAGAGAAACTTTGCATCCGCTTGCAAAATTGTTGTTTCCCCGATAAACTTTGCATTCACTTTCAAAACTTTTATGTTGGCTTGCAAAACATTTGTGTTCCCCAGATAAATTTTGTGTTCATTTGCAAACTTTTGTGTTCCCCCAAGAAACTTTGCGTTCACTTGCAAAACTTTTGCATTTCCCAGAGAAACTTTGTGTTCACTTTTGAAACTTTTGTTTTCCCCTAAAACAAATTTTGTGTTCGTTTGCAAAACTTTTGTTTCCCTGAGGAACTTTGCATTCACTTCCAAAAATTTTATGTTGGCTTGCAAAACTTTTGCGTTCCCCAGAGAAATTGTTCATTTGCAAAACTTTTGCATTCCCCTAACAACCTTTGCATTTGCATGCAAAACTTTTGTGTTCCCTGAAGAAACTTTGTGTTCTCTTACAAAACTTTTGCATTCCCCTGAGAAAATTTGTTCACTTGCAAAACTTTTGTGTTCCCTGGAAAAACTTTGCCTTCGCTTGCAAAACTTTGGCGTTTCCCAGAGAAACTTTTTGTTTGTTCGTGAAACTTTTGGTCCCCCCCAAAAATTTGTGTTCACTTGCAAAAATGTTGCGTTCTCCAGAGAAATTTTGTGTTCCTTTGCAAAACTGTTGTGTTCCTCTGAGAAACTTTGCGTTTGCATGCAAAACTTTTGTGTTCACTTGCAAAACTTTTGCATTCCCTGGAGAAACTTTGTGTTTGTTTGCGAAACTTTTGTGTTCCCCCTAAAAACTTTGTTCATTTGCAAATCTTTTGCGTTTCCCCGAGAAACTTTGTGTTCACTTTCAAAACTTTTGTTCCCCCATGAAATTTTGTGTTCACTTGCAAAACCTTCACATTTCTTCAGAAACTTTGCCTTCAATTGCAAAACTTTTGCATGAATTACCTTGCAAAAATATTGTGTTCCCCTGAGAAACTTTGTGGACATGATGATGGAAAAATATGAGATGGGAGTATTGCAATGTCTTTGCATTCTCTTACAAAATTGCATTTCGTCAGAAACTTTAAGATCGCTTTTAAATCATCTTCATGGCGGAATACAATATTTTTGAGAGAAAATACAAGTCAATGCAAGGTTTTTTGGGAAGCGCAAAAGTTTTGTGAGCAAACACCAAGTTTCTTGAAAGAGCACAAAACATTTGCAAATAAATGCAAAAGCAGTGATACATATATATATTCCGATCCTATATTTTTTCAATCATCATGTCCCCTTAGGGGCTCTGTTGGTTTGAAATGACTTGAGGGTGAATGAATGTCAGAAATGTAATTTTTGAGTCATATTTCACTTCTGTCCCAGTGTTCACCTTCACTAATTGATACAGTACAAATCTACATATGTTAATAATCAGACCACTCAAGCAAACAGACACCCCCAATGTGGGACCCTCACATACTGAGAATCATTGTGAAGCATGCATACATAAACACACTCTCAATTGTTGTTTTCTGTTATGTAATGGAGCTCATTCAAGACTGGTGAGTCATCTGGGCCAAGAGAATGAGAGAAGAGAATAACCCAACATATAATCCCCTGTGTGAAAAGCCCAGTGTTCATAGCAGTGGATACAGCATTCAGGAAACTGACGGCAATCATTATGGTCTCCAGTTCATAGTTAATCGTCTCACATGGAAAACACTCTAGGAGCGCTCGCTTCATGGTTACGCTCTCAGAGCGCGAAACACTGATGTCAAATGGAAAGCTAAAGTCATATGAAACATTTCATGTTGGACAGTTCCCCAGTTGCCATGAAGACCAAGATTTTTGCGGTTTTTAAGCACCATTTTTTTTGTAGAGCTATAGGAAAATGTTCTTATGTTTGAAACAGTTTTCCTTGTTTAAATGTTTTTTGGTTTAGTTATTTCTAAGGATGTTTACACCAGATATGATTGGTCATCTGTGCTGGTTTTCACACACTTATGGCTTGTTGGAAAGTTTGACAAGTGGTCATTGTTTAGTTATTCAGTGCCATAGCAACAAAGCAGTCCACCTTTCCAAGTCTTGTGATTTTTATAGTTGCACTTTCTGGTTTCGCACATTTAGTTTTTATCAGACAAAAAAAAAGTGTTGAAGCAATGAAAAAAAATCCACACCTCAGATCGAGGTTAAATGGTGGTACATTGAGCACAGAGTGTAAATATACAACAGCCACTGTGATCATACCTTGCTTTGTCCAAGACATAGCCATGGCAATGAGAGGGCAAAACATGCAAAGGATTGTTGGGATTGAATCCAACAATGTCCATCTCATCCATGTGTATGAAGACTTTGCAGATTTTTTCCACAAATTTCCTTTTCATACAATACATTCACACTAATAGGTGTCAGTATAAAGTCTATCATCATTATAATGAGGAGGACCAAACGAAATTGGGGAATAAATTTTGTTTTATTTTAAAAATTATACAAATTAATTTGTTGATTCGTCTGTGTATTTGCATTACAGTAAATCAATAAAATGAAACACAAATTCATGAATAAACTCTCTTTTTAACAGTGCTCCAGTTCTTGGATGATAATTATCATCCAAAAAGGTTCATATATATATATATATATATATATATATATATATATATATATATATACATATAACACTGCCGTTCAAATGTTTGGGATCAATAAGATTTTTATTGTTTTATAATGGAGTCTCTTATGCTCATCAAAGCTGTATTTATTTGATCAAAATTACAGAAAAAACAGTAATATTGTGAAATATTATTTCAATTTCTAATATTGGTTTCCTATTTTAATATTATTTTAAATATATTTCTGTGACGCAGCGCTGAATTTTCATCAGCTATTATTCCAGTCTTTAGGGATCCTTCAGAAATCATTCTAATATGCTGATTTATTATCAGTATTGAAACTGTTGTGCTGCTTAATATTTGTTTGGAACCTGTGATACTTTTTGCTTTGATTCTTTGAAGAAGTTAAAAAGAGCAGCATTTATTCAAAACAGAAATATTTTGTAACAATATAAGTCTTTACTATCACTTTGTATACATTTAACACATCCTTGCTGAATAAAGGTATTAATTTCTTAAAAATAAAAAGAAAGGAAAAATTTACTGACACCAAACTTTTGAATATATTGTAAAACAAAATTTCTATTTTGAATAAACACAGTTCTTTTTACCATTTTATTTATCAAAGAGTCCTGAAAAAAGTATCACAGGTCCCAAAAAATATTAAGCAGCACACCTGTTTCCAACATTGATAATAAATCAGCATATTAGAATGATTTCTGAAGGATCATGGGACACTGAAGACTGGAGTAATGATGCTGAAAATTCATCTTTGATCAGAGGAATAAATTACATTTTAAAGTTATATTAAAATAGAAAACTATTATCTTAAATTACAATAACATTTCACAAAATGCATTTTTTTTCTGTATTTATTTATTATTTATTCTATATATACAGGATATTTACAGCAAATGGGCAATTCCTTTATTCAGTAGCAATTAGTGTTGCTTAATGATATTGTCATTAAATTTAGCGATTTGTCATGTTAAAGTGATTACTTCGTATTTGTTCTGTTTTCTGACAACAGATGAAAAGCAAATATTTAAATATATAAAATATATTAAACAAATATATACATGAGAAGAGCTTTATTAGGAATCTAGCTGTAATACAGTATGTGAACATAGAGGGTAGAAGAGAAGCAAACAGACGTACTGTTAAAAGGGCTGACACTAGACAGAATGCAAATGTGACTCAGTGACGTCATGAATATGCTAATTATGACATGACATCATCTAGTGACTTTTTGAGCAGGATTTAGTAATTTCCATTGAAAGAATTTGGCAAAAGTAGTAGTGATTGAAGTATACATACAGCGTTGTGAACAGGACAGTTACTGATTTAAATAAAATAGAATTAACCTCCTCATGATTTAGCATTAAATGTTGGTGTTTACATGAATTCTGCATTGTCAAGAAATAACAGGATTTTTAATGCTGTTTCTTTCAGGCAGTGAGTCTGAGATCTGAGTGATTACTGACCAGGATCCCCGCAGATGACATGCAGTCTCAGGTAAGACTCACTTTCAAAGCATTTGTTGAAGTTCAGAGTTTGCTCTCTGTGTTTCTCAAACCGCAAAACCCATGTTAATGTGAGGTACTTTGCACTTGCGCTTACTTATGATCCTTGGCAGCTCCTGGGCCGTTCAGCATCACCTCGAAAGACGCCCTGGAACCACAGAAAGAAAGAAACGTTACAAATAGCCCCTTACACAATGACAGGAGGACAGAAAGAGAGAGCTATTTATGGACTAGACTTGGATTTCCATGAAAAAGCCCCAGTCCCTGTTCCCCCAGCTCACAAAAGCATCTCCATGATTTAACAAGATACAGTTTCACCATCTGTGAGAACACAGGGATCTTCCCATGACCCCTAGAGTTCACATGGAGAGAGGAAGCATTATTCAGGTCACAGAGAGAGCAGAAAGTGAGGGATGGTGGGGTTCAAGTCGAGAGGAAGAGGAACGGAGGTCAGGGAGATGTTTCATAATGCAAAACTTACCCAGTAATGCTTAAAAACTTAACCTGTTATTCATGGTGAACTCTTCATGACCCTGTTGGCCGAGAGTCACACCTTAGGGAGTTTGAATGAGGGAGCTCAGTAAAACAGGGCCCTGTAATGAGGTAGTAGTTTCTTCTGTTGTGGCCCCTCAAACTAAGCCACAAAGAGTTTTTGAGTTCTGTAAGAGGGTGTAACATCAACAATCTAAAATGGACGAGGATGGACAGTTTGTTTTGATAATTTGAATGAATAACAAAATGGATCTGACAAGAGAGGAGATTTATCATTGCTAAAGTTGCTTCCCAAAACTCCTTTCAAAAAATGGTCACTGGCAAAAATATCAAACATAATATAAAAGTATAATAATAATCATTTAAAATTTTTATCAGTAGTAAGGTAATTTTTTACCAAAACCAAAATTAAAGTTTTCATTTAGCCAAAAACTGATATTAAAAATACAATTGCAGTAGATTTGGTTAATTGGGTAACTGAACTGTTTATTCTGTTCAGGGTGTTCTCAGGTGATAAATTAAATAATAATATAATAAAATCATAATAAAGTTATTCAGCAACGAGCTGTGTTTTGGTGTGTCATCTAAACTAAATTTACATATTGCTATTTTAGCTTGTGAAATGTGTCCTGATAAAAAAACTAAAACTGTTAAAATAGTTTTTATTTTTAATTTATTTTTTATTGAAATAAAATAAAATATAAACATTAGATCAACTGAAATGAATGACTTAAATGAAAATAGAAATTTTGCTTTGCCAGCAAAAGTATAAATAAAATAAGTTAAAGTACTAAAATTAATATAACTAAAACTGAAATATAAAAATATAAATAAAATGTTATTTAAATTTATTTATTTATAAATAAAAATGACAAAAGCACATAGCAAAATTTTTTAAAAATGTTTGTAGCTTATCCATATTGTGTGCATGAAATAGGTGCAGAGAAGCACTAATTAAACACTATTTTGGTCAATAATTTCGGCTTTTCACTACACTGGTTTTTCTCTATTTTTTCATTCATTCATTCATTCATTTATTTTTGTCAAATATTGTTGGATTCTAAAATTTTAGTGCATCACTACTCTTGTGAAAAAGTGGTATGCTTTAGCATACTTTTAAAAAAATACTAAAGAAATATTATTCTTTAAAACAATAAACATGTAATGTTTTCTGACACTTCAGTAGATTATTTACAATTAAATGAATGTACTATATAAATGCAATTAGTTGAACTTTAGAGTGCTTTTTTGACGCAAGTAGGACTTAAATATCCTTACATGTAATTTTATTTCATTAATATTATTTCATCTGCAAGTACAAAAGTACCAAAAATGTACTACAGTACACTAGAAGTAGCCTACACTATTAGTGCACATTCAGTACAATTAAATGCACTTCTTTTTCTCAAGGGTAATCAGTAGAGGAATAAACCTTTTGCCCAGAGAATGGTGTAGTTACAGTATAAAACAGCTGGGGCTAACTGATGAAGCTAACTATCTAAACCTTCACTTCCTGTTCTTGAGAACAAGACTGAATGTCTTATGCATATATTTTTTTTTTGGAAACTCTGATTCAGCTCAGTAGGTAGCACTGTCACCTCACACTAAGAAGATCTGTTTGGAGTCCCAGCTGAGCCAGTGGAGTTTGCATGTTCTCCTCATGTCTGTGTGGGTTTCCTCCAGGTGCATGGTTTTCCCCCTAATCCAAAGACATTCGGCATAGGTGACTTGGACACTAGAGTTTATTTTTGTGGTCGTTCAGGGTGTCTCCCACTTGGCTGTGCCCCAAAACACTGAGATAGTTTCCAGCCCCCTGCAACCCTGTGGAGTGCAAAGCAGAATGGAAAATGGATGCAAACTGTGATTCTAGATAATGAAATAAAATCTCTGTTTTTCTCTCAGAGAAGAGTGGAGGTGCATAACCATCTCAATGGCTCGCGGATCATTTTCTCGGATGAGGCTCTTCCCGGCAGTGGATCCAGACAGCACTTCATGGCTCCGGATGTGACCCAGGAAGTAGTCGTAATCTCTCCTGGTTTTGCTACTCCTCCCTCAAGTCCGTTCCACAACAGTTCAGACCCTGCGTCCTCACAGCACAAGGCAAGAGCACAGCCGAAACACATTACTGCTGCAGACATATTCCACATGTGTGTTGAGAACTTTATTATTCATATGCACTGGGACTGAAAGGTCTAAAACCACTTTTAAACCTGGAAATAAACTGATAGTTTTAAGATTTAAAACAAAGAATTATTAAGAAATATTAAGAAATATTTCAGCTTTCTAGGTCACTAAATTTAAATGTAAATAATAATTAAAATATAAATAATTAAAAAAAAATAATTAAAACATTAAAGGAGTAAATGTTTTCGCATGTAAAAAATTTTGTTCGTATTCAGTTCAGTTCAGCTCCACCCTAAACGTTTCACATTATGCTTTGGTTGAGTAGCACTGACACAGTGTTGTTGTTTTTAACTTAAATTAAAACTGTTTTAATTGTAATAAAGCTGAAATAAAATTAAATAAATAAATAGAATAGAAATTCTAAAAAAAATAAATGAAAATAGAAATACTGAAGTACTAAAGTACAGTACTAAAGCTGAAGTACTAAAATTAATATAACATAAAAATATTTTTTTTATTTATATTTAATATTTATTTATAATAACAAAAAGGACAAAAGCACATAACAAAATATGAAAATGAAAACTGAACATATTAAATTAAAAACCAATTCAAAATGTGTATATATAATAATATATAAATAATACAAATTTAACACTGCTTTGGCATTATTCCACACTGACTGGACTGAATGTGTGTAGGCGCATAACTTATATTGTTCTGCCCCCTTGTGGCATTATTTAAAAAGGACTCTTAGAAAACTGTATGTTAGTTCTGTTTACACTAACTTGAAATACATTTTTTATAATTATTATTTATTATATTGTGTTTGGACACTTAAACCACACTTTAAATGCCTTTGCATTAGATAACAAACCATCACTCTAAGTGGCATGTTTTAGGACACATTTTACAAAGTATAACTGATGTTATATATGTGTTTACTAACATTTCCTATTTACCTGTATTCTCTTTAATTAAAATATGATTGTCATATATTGTATCTCTAATGTTTCCATCAGGTTGCAGAGGTCAATGGAGGTGGATTCACAACACAAAGTTTTGGATCCTACTATGGGCCGACTCAGACAAATGGTAACAAAACTTTTGATTAGTTTTACTTGACTAACTTATAAGAATTCCTATTAGTATCTTATATGTGATTTTAAGTATATGTAACTATAGGTTTCTGTGCTTGAATTGGAGGAAACTGGAACATTTGAAATTAGAATTGCAAATATGTTCATATATTAATATTTAGTGCAATTTCATATGTGGGAAGTTGTCATCTCTCTCTTTCAGTTGGATTATCTAATGGTGGGATACGGACTGGAGGTTCTGCCACATTGCCCAGGACATCTGGCACCCGAGAGGAGCGCTTAATCAAGTTCTCTGGAATAGGTCCTGTAGATGAGACAGGCATGCCAATCGCATCCCGATCTGTGAGTCTCACTCAACCACTGCAGTCCCAGAATGCTTCATGTGTTACACCTTCAGTCAGTTGGAAATTACATTAAAATTCCTAGCTATTGTTTTTGTTATCCATAAATTAGCTGTAAATACACAGAGTGCTGGTTATCAGCAGGGTTATTATAGTTAAAGGGATAGTTCACCCAAAAATGAAAATTCTGTCATTAATTACTTACTCTCATGTCTTTCCAAACCTGTAATGCCTGGCTCACACTACAGGATTTTTAGCCCGATTTAGACCCGATTTCCCCCTCCCGAGAATCGGAGCAAAAATCTTGTCGAGCACCTCGATCGGTCCCGATGTTCAGCGCGGATTATCTGGTAATGTGAGGCGTTCAAAGATCGAACCTTGCACCTCCCGATCTGCTCGCACACAAATCGGGGCCACGCCGATCATATCAAACATGTTTGATATTTAGGATTTAAATCGGGATGATGACGGAGTCAGTGCTTTCACAATAGCCAATGCGCGACCGCAAAACAGCTGCTGCACAGGTCCGTTGGATAGTGGAGACGGAGGAAACGGCTTCTTAAAGTTTTGTAATAACACTGTCCCTATAATGTGTCGAAAACGTATCACTAAGAGAAGCGCTAGGGTGAAATCGCCTCAGTTTTGAACCTACCGGGTGAGTGCAGAAAGCTGCTAGCACGCTAGCTAACATATGTAAACATTGCTGACGAGCTGCTGCGTGAGATCACGTGAGGCGCTCCGTCTGGCACGATAATCTTAATATCTTGTAGTGTGTGATGCGCCACGATATTCAAATCTTGTAGTGTGTGCATGTTTAAGATTTGAGGGAAGAAAATCTGCGAAGATTCTCCTTATGGGTGTGCTGCAGCCAGATTTCATAATCGGTTAGGATTTTAAAACTCCTGTAGTGTGAGCCCGGCTTAAGACCTTCGTTCATCTTTGGAACACAAATTAAGATATTTTTGATGAAAGCCGAGAGCTCTCTGACCCTGCATAGACAGCAACGCAACTGTAATGTTCCCAGGTCCAGAAATGTAGTAAGGACATCGGTAAAACAGTCCATGTGACATCAGTGACTCAACTTTAATTTTGCGAAGCTACGAGAATACTTTTTTGTGCAAAGAAAACAAAAATAACAATTTACGGTGCATTCCAAACGGGATATATCGCCCTCCGAAGGGCACTTCGGAGTGAAAACAATCATAGCTGCCATATTGAAGTGTCGTTCCAAACCGAAGTGCTCAAAATTAGCCACTTCAAAGGGCCCTTCGGAATGAAGGATTTCGAAGGGTACAACTGATGGACACTTCGGGACCCCATGATCCTTTGTGCAGATTCTTTGCATGATGACAGTGCCTCCGTATGGGCACGGGATGATGACGCAGAAGGGCACTTCAAGAAACAGTTGTTTGGTCCCATACACCCTTCAACCTTCAGCTCTCACTCCGGAGGATAACCCCTTTCAAGGGATTAGGGCATAGGGATGAGCCCTTCCGAATGGAACGCAGGGTTACTCAACAATTCTTCTCCCCCTGAGTTACGTCTTCCGCCATTTTGGAGCATACCCAAGAACGTATTTGACGTAATCAGCGTCGTTTACGTTCAGGGGGAAGGACGCACATCAACGTAATCTGCGTAATAAGCGTTGTTTACGCTTAGGGGAAAGCGTGTGTCTATGGAGGGTCAGAGAGCTCTCGGATTTCATCAAAAATATCTTACTTTGTGTTCTGAAGATGAACGAAGGTCTTACGGGTTTGGAAAGACATGAGGGTGAGTAATTAATGACAGAATTTTCATTTTGGGGTGAACTATCCCTTTAACTAAAACGCTAAAAACTAAAAAGTACAACCAAAAAAAAATACAAAATCATTATTTGAAATATAATGAACATTAACACCTGAAAAAAAAAAAAAAAAAAAAAAAAAAAATATATATATATATATATATATATATATATATATATATATGTTAGCTATTTTAGCAAGTTTAACTATAACTAAAAAAAAAAAATCATAAATAAACCTTAATAAGTACTATATAAACAAATATTTTTAAAAAGCAAATTGTTTGTCTTTTTTTAATCAAATCTCACTGAATTTTGTTATTTATGCTTAAAACAAGAAAAAGTGATTGCCTTTAGGATAAGAAAAACATGAAGATATATAATAATAATAATATATACACTATATATAATATATAATAATATTAAAAATGTATAAAAGATATATTCTCTGAAGACAAATGGTAATATTTTATGCATATTTTATCTTGACTGAAAACATTAGTACCTAATGAGATAAATGCATGTTTTGCTCTTTTTGCATGCTGTATATATACAAGTAAAATATAAAATGCTTTATAAAAATAAAAATGCTTAACAAATAAATTAAATAAAAAAAGTGTGTGTGTGTGTATATATATATATATATATATATATATATATATATATATTGGTTTAAATTAAATTATTTGATAATAAATGAGTAATAATAAGTTAATAATAAATTATTTGCTTTTTTATTCTGTTGAAATATTTCACTTGTAAACGACAAAAATATTGATTACAAATATTTTGTACACAGTTTATGCCACCATGTTTTGGTTTTATTTTGAACAATGCATTTTTCTCTTTCCCAACCCTTTCTCCAGAGCGTAAACAAGCCCAAGGACTGGTATAGAAGCATGTTTAGACAAATCCACAAGAAACCAGAGGGTATGTGCTCTCCTCCGATCTCTCTCTCTGCAACAATGAGGAAATTCCTCTCCATTATTGTCTGTCACATTCTGCACTGATCCACAAAGAATAAAGCCAAACTCTGGCTTAGAAATTTTAGACCTCATTTCTTGAACATTGTTTAACCTTTCACCACATGTGGAACTCAATGAAAACATGCACAATTGACCCTTTGAAAGTGGAACCAGATAGGCTTTGTTGAGCATGATGGGATTTAGGATACAGTACCTTTCCTTCATCAGTGAGTTAGAGATTTCAAACTCATAAAAATGGAAAGAGCACAAACTATTATTGTAAACACTGAAACAGCAGCAGAAGTATGTAGATTTGCTGTAACACAAACTCCTACTGAAATGAATGCAGTGCTATACCACTAATGACTGTTATAAAACTTCACAAAAACCCTCTAGGATATTTGGCCAGAGTCCTGCGCTTGATTAATGTACAGAAGTTTGCAGTTTAATAACTGGAACAGCAGCTGATGTCGTTGAGTAATTATGAACAACATAAAGCATTGTTACACAACTTGCTCAATGTGTTTTCATAGACACCTGGTTTAACTCAGACTTACTGAGCTTATAGAAAGAAAGAAGTTAATAGCAGGCTGTCATGTGATAATCTTACATGGTATCTGGTCTTTAAATAGTACAGTAAGTGGTTCATTTAAATGACACTTCTATCCAAAGAGACTTACAGTACAATTATTACACAGTCATTCCCCCATGAGCAACCTGTGATTTGTTGAGATTATAATGGTGATATAGTTCATGAATTGCTCTGTGCTAACCAGCAACCTGTTGCTTAAATCTCATATATTTAATGACTAAACCACATCAGCTCTTAGACATTAGTGTGATTTTAGATAATAACTATAAAGATGCAGCCAAACATCCGAAGATCAGTACAGTTAAAAGATGATTTATATATATGTATTTTTTAATATAATTATTAATAATACAACTCTGGCATGTTTATTTATTTATTTGCTTGTTTGTTTTTGTTATGGTCAATAACTGATACATAGATGATGTTGAAACTCTATATTATGCAATCTACGCAACTTTAAAAGTTTGGGGTTGATACGATTTTTAAAATGATTTTAAAAGAAGTCTCTTCTGCTCATCAACGCTGCATTTTTTTGACAGAGTAAAAACAGTAATATTGTGAAATATTATTACAGTTTCAAATAATTGTTTTCTATTTGAATATATTTTAAAATGTAATTTATTCCTGTGATGCAAAGTTGAATTTTCAGCATCATTACTCCAGTCTTCAGTGTCACATGATCCTTCAGAAACATTTCTTCTTATTATCAATATTGAAGACAGTTGCTAAATAAGTTAAGTGTGGCTTAATATATTTGTGGAAACTGTGATACCTTTTTTATTCAGGATTATTTGATGAACAGAGAGCTAAAAAACTGCGTTTATTTAAAATAGAAGTATTTTGTAACATTTTACAGTTTCCTTGTTATTAGTACATGTATTTATTATAGTAATAACAGTCTAAGCAGAATTACAAGCAGCTAACAAACCAAAATGGGTAGTTAGTGAATGTTAATGTAAATTTTAATTAATATTATTGAATTCTTAATTGTATAATAACAAAGACACCTTAGAATTAGGTATAACCAAAAACTTTTTAATGGTAGTATATATATAGTTCTACACAATTTTGATTTTAAAAAATGTTGTCATTAAATCATTAGTGTTTAATTTAAATGTAAATGTAATTTAAATATAGAAATAGAGCAAATGAGCATTTACAATTGAATATCCAATATCGATTGATACTGGTAAATTAAAAAATATCTAATACTGGCCCATAATCGATATGGTAGCAATATATCATGCGTCCCTAATTAGTTTGTAAAGCTAATAAAGCTATTTGGGTAATTTCTTCTAATTTAGTTTTGTATGTTTTTATTCCTGCAGAGCCTGAGCTTGACTGGAGAGAAAGTGAGTAGCTGAATAGTTCATTTGAAAACATTATAATTATTTCTGGGCTCTTTATTCTGTAACTTCTCAGTCATAAAGAAGCCTGAATTGTGCTGCAATTACTGTATGTGTTTTAGAGTTATTTGTCACCAATGAAATTGTTAAAGCTTTGTATCTGATCTATTTAGATAAAGAAATTATTGTCATTTTGAATAGTAGTGTGAAGTATCTATAAGCTCTCATTAATATGTCTTTTTTCAATGGCAACAGGGAAGCTGTCATCATCTCCTCCCCCAGATTCTGTCCAGCAGGACGGGCGCTCAGACCCTTTCACCCTCACCCCGCATGGAGCTCTGCCCGACTGGTGTGTGTGTGTGAGAGAGCGAGAGAGAGAGAGAGAGAGAGAGAGACAGAGGAGTTACACAGATACTAGGCAGGTTAGGATCTGTTTCTGCAAGAACCAACAATGATTACGTAGTAAAGTGGCTGTGTGTGTTACAGGGCTGATCTGGGCGACACAGGGAAGCACCCAGAACCCAAGAGTATTTTTGACTTTGAGCCTGGAAAGGGAGCAGTAGAGGATCGTAGTCAGGTAAGAGACAGCTGACAACCTCTTCATGCAGTTTAACTAGAAATATTGTCTTTTAAATACACAAAAAGACTGGTGGGGTTTGTGCATTGTAATATAAATCTTGAGCCGAAAGGCATCCAGATGACATGTTGTCACAGTTCTAAAACACTTTTTTTTTTTTTTTTTTAGTTTGCTAGTTGTCTAAAGCATTATTGTGTCTGTTGAAAGCCTTTTTGTTACTGTCTATTGGCATTTTGTAAGTGGGTTAGACTGAACACTAGAAGTGGTGGGAAATCTGTAGAGTGCAATGCAACCTTCACTTTTACTAAAGCTCATACTTAGGTCAGGGTTCAAGCAAGGTGCTTTGATTTGGAATTTTGAAATCAAATTTCTGCCTTTTTTAAAATGAAAGATTGAGTGGTGAGAAAGTGCTGGGAAAAGTAGTTTCGCCCGTCCTGCTGGCCAAAATCTGAGGGAGGAGATGATGACAGCTTCCCTATAGCCATTAAAGCATATAAAGGCATATCAGTTAGAGCTTATATATGTTTCATACTTTCATTCAATGAAAGAATAATGTAAAAATCTAAATACATCAAATGCAATGCTTTAATAATGCTTTCACCAGCCACAAATAACTATAAAACACGTACAGTTCTATAACAGTGTTGATATACTGATATATTAGTATATTACTTAAAATGCATAAACGTAATAAAATGTAAACATTGAACCCAATTCAAATGTGCAAAATATAACACTTTTTATGTGAGGATAATATATCGCTAGGTACAGTGGTGTATGACCAAGTATAAATGTATAATTTGAAATATCTTCAGACTTCAGTCACAATTACATTACTTCACTCTCAGAATAAATGTGCAGAAGTTGTATCTTCAGGGGTAAAACAACTTGTCATTGGAGCAGTACTCTTAAAGGGACATCTTTGTACCTTATTTACCCCTAAAGGGTCATAGTAGCACCTACATATTTGTATTTGTGCATATTTGTATGCTAATTAATGAGAAATGTGATGAGAAAAGCTTGTGTATGCATAGCAATTTTGATTTTGTCGAGATTCAGAGAAACTGGCTCGACTTGACACTTTTCTCAAATTCTGAAATGTTCTTCCATCCGTCTGTCTGTCTGAAAATCTGAGCTTTAAAACTACAAGACATTTGAAATTTTGTGTTCTTTTCAAATATATATGTGACCCTGGACCACAAAATCAGTCTTAAGTCGCTGGGGTATATTTGTAGCAATAGCCAAAAATACATTGCGTGGGTCAAAATAATCGATTTTTCTTTTATGCCAAAAATCATTAGGATATTAAGTAAAGATCATGTTCCATGAAGATATTTAGTAAATTTCTTACCGTACATATATCAAAACTTTATTTTTGATTACTAATATGCATTGCTAAGAACTTCATTTGGACAACTTTAAAGGCGATTTTCTCAGTATTTTGATTTTTTTGCACCCTCAGATTCCAGGTTTTCAAATAGTTGTATCTCAGCCAAATATTGTCTGACCCTAAAAAACCATACATCAGTGGAAAGATGATGTATAAATCTCAATTTCGAAAAATTGACACTTAAGACTGGTTCTGGTTTTGTGGTCCAGGGTCACATATATATATATATATATATATATATATATATATATGAAATGAAAATACAGACTGCACTGGCCATGAAATGTGTGGGAACGTGAGGTTTACAGTTTGTTCTTGTATAATGTTGCTGTGTAGGTGGTTAGGTGTGATCTACAGTACACCCGATTAAGATCAGATGTCCTTTTAAGAATGAGGTGTTTTAGTCTCAGAGCTTTAAAGGGATAGTGGACTGGTGGAATGCCAATAGACAGTAACAAAAAGGCTTTCAACAGACACAAAAATGCTTTGGACAACTGGCAAAATAAATTAAAGTGTTTTAGAACTGCAAAAACATGCCATCTTTTTGGCAACTTTTTCTCTACAAATCATATAATACACAGACCCCAGTCCACCAGTGTCAGTCCATATGACTCAAGTTATAGCTTTGGGGAGAAACAAACCAAAATCAAACTCTTTTTGGGCTTGTTTCTCAGAAAACTTTATTCCTAAAATCCACTTGTTGCAAGGCATATTGAATGAGATCTCACACCTCAGTGCATTTGACTTATGAGGAGGAGGAGTGACCGCTTTGCCTGCTGGTTTCTACTTGTACATGTTAGTTTGGACATGACCATCTGGAAATTGCTTTTTGTCAAGTAAGAAAAGTTGTGTGACTACAGATTCTGCCCAAAAGATGTTCAGTTTTATTAGAAATGTTCATAATACAGCTCAAATAACCTCATTATACAGAGACATGGTGATGGTAAGGGACATCTGTAGCAGTATGTCCATATACTGTTGTACTGAATCTTTATGCTTTCTTCAAAGGTTAATTTTCACTTATTCCATCAGTAATTATGAATCAGATTGATGTTTTACTTGGTTCTGACATCACAAAGGCGTATCATATGGTGTTATTTGGGGGTCATGAGAGAATTCGGATTATTAGTTAGCATAAATTCTCAGAAAGTTCTCCGATTAAGATGTTTGTCATGACCCTTGATTGTTTGTGACTGACTTTATCTGGCTCAGTGTGAATACGAGAATAAAAGAATCTATTGTTTCATCTCCAGTTGTGGAGCTGTGCGAAGGAGGGCCGTCTTGTGATGTGTATTAAACCCGTTAACCGCTTGTGTGATTTAACAGCACCGTAGTTTGTAGAGTTGTCAATCGCTGTTTCTACTCTCATTCTGTTTTCCCTTAATGTGACAGCTGTCATCTCCATCTCATTCACTAAAGACAACCTTATTTTAACATATTTGAATGATGACATCACTTATCTTGTCTTAGTTAGTTAGTTAACGTTCTGGATGTCTAACTTGGCTTCAATAAGGTTATTAGCTGCCAAGATATGTGAGAGTGAGAAGCTTTTCACACGATCCTACCTGTCTGGAGCGCTTGTAAAATAGCAAATTGTTGAAGTCTGCTCTTTACGTAACAATTAAATGAAGCAAAACACATTAGGTTTATAGTTACATAGTTGGTTATGAAATGGTGTTCAGTTCATACCTGTATCTTGTCCTTGTAGGTCTTAAAAATAAAGTGTTATTTTAATATAATGAGTGCGTTTACATGCACATTCATAAACGGATTATGATTAATAAGCTGACAACGAGTGTGGTCATGTAAACGTGTTAAACCGTTTTCCTTTATTTGACTAAAGTCATAATCAGCTTATGCATAAACCGATCGACACAACTAGTTTTTTGCCCTTTAACCCCGATTTTGCCCGGCATGTAAACACCTTAACCTGTGATATGTTGGCTTTTGAATGAGTTTTTATTTAGATATTTTCCATTTTCATTTTTAATGAAATTAAAAAAAGTTTTAATAAAATTGTGTTTTTGTCAATTTTATTATTTTTTTTTTATTTTAGTTCAAGTTAAACTAAATGAATGACAAATATTCCCTTGGCAGCTAGCTAAAATTGAATATGGTTTTGAATGTGGTCTAATGATATTGTACTATTGTTGTTTTTCAGTCTCTGAGGTCTGAGCCACAGCTGCCTTCATATTACAGCCCAGTGAAACCTCAATCTCAGTCTCCATCCATAGAGGTGAGTGTCTGACATACTTCTGCATCCAACCTGATCTCATGACAAAAACATAACTGTGGGAACTTTTTCGCAAGATGCGAAATACGTACCGCCATGTACGTTTCGTGACATATTCGATGTGAAATGCCCACTGGGTGGTGCTAAAAGAGTGTTTTTTTCCCCGGAACAGATGAACGTACATATGTTATGTTTTATGTGACATTGGTTTTGTACGTGTCACTGCAGTTCTGACTTGAAATGTCCATTGAGTGGCGCTATAAGTCTAATGCTCCGTGACGTTTTAAAATAACGTACCATCTGCACTACACCTAAACCTACCCGATAGTATGAACAAAAGTGAATGTGACGTAAAAACACAATCGCAAGCATGCCGTTTTAGCTTGTTTTTCGATCTCTCATCTTTCAGCTCTTTCATCGTGAGTCATGTTTTTGACGGGATTCATACCCAAGGTTTCCACATCCTAAGTCCAATTTTGTGCCGGCTGAGCTACCGAACAAGCTTGTTATAGCCGGAAAGCGAAACATATGGAGCTGTAATCATAAGTGTGTACGAAAACGATACAAGTGCTCGCTGTTTTACCCCCTCTAGTGTTCATTTCTGTTGGAAACTGCTGTGATATGTACTTATTGGTACGTATTTCGCGTCTTGCGCAAACGTTCCCACTGGTACGTTTTTGTCATGTGATCAGGTAGCATGCATCAGACATCCATCTGCACTTTTCACTTTCTGACAATCTGTATTTTTCTTTATTCAGAATTCTGTATTTTTCTTTTATTAATAATTGCAATAGCTTACTATTAAAAGTGCATCTGTTACATCAGTCTGAAGAAGATATTACATGCTGTTGTTATATACCTATGTAATCAGCATAATCTGAATAAATGAAGGCAGATTTATTTCCCACTCTCCTCTTTTGCAAATACTGGACATGCTCTCTATCGTCATTTATTATGCTGTGTTTAAGGAATTTCAAAATGTCAAAGTTTCATTAACATGACATCGCATGAAGTGCCAGATTGCATTTAGACACGTGAAACCACACCAACACATAATTTCCAGTGTGTCACCTGGCTGTCATGCTGTTGTTCAGGCGACGCTGGTGTCAGAGCTGAACCGTTTTGAGGCGGAGTTGGACTCAGACATTCGCGGTCTGGAGAGGAAACTGTCACAGAAGCAGCAGCAGCGGCGAGGCAGGGGTGAGGTACTGACCCTCCCATCTACACATCACACTCACAGTCCTTTACAATACTCATTAAATCCTCTCTCACGCACATCCCTGAAACCAGATTCAAATTGTCCATGATCTACTGCACATCTGTATCTAGTTGGGGTTAAAGTTTGTTTTTGAAAGTCATATGTTCACCAAAGCTGCATTTATTTGATTCAAAATGCAGTAAAAACAGTAATATTGTAAAATATTAATTACATTTAAAATAACCTGTCAATTTTAATATTTTTCAATTAAATGAAAATATATTTTAGATATTTTTAATTATATTTAATTATTTTAAGTCTTCCTGTCATTCTAATTGGAATTCTAGTTCAACTTATTGTGATTTGTGGCCTGTTTATTTCAAACACACACTCAGAATACTTCAATTCTGAATTTTGCCCAGCAGATACTAAACAAATATCTTTTTCAAAGTTTTAGCGAGTGAGGGTCAAAGAAAAACAGAGACACGGCAGTTAGATAAGACAGAGTTTTGTGAAGTTGTATTTGGTGTACTGTATCAGTTGCTCTAAATGGCTTTTAAACCTTTTGGACTTCTAGCTAGACTTTAGTCATCCATTATGACCTCACTGATTTCTTTAAAATTCCCACACCCTTCAGACAAGGTATTAGTCTTAAGCTCTCACTTGTTGTGCCAAAAAAGTCAAAGAGTTTCTCTGCTTTTCTGGCCACCGCTGTTATCTTCCTGTCAGTGTGCTTCAGGCTGCTGGATGTTGGCTCTGATCTGACAGCTGTGCATGCTGATCCTCTCTGTCACTTCCTGTCATGCCGAACAGCCAAAGTCTGCAGCCGCCCGCTGCTGAGCTTTCATTTGAGTCACGCCAACCTGCACAGTGTCTGCTCTTTATATCCAAGCTCTGTTTATTTGATTCTTTTCTTGCCATGTCTGTCTTTTTGTCATTCTTAAAGGGACAGTTTACCCAAAAATGATCAGTTGCCCTTAATTTCTTGCCAAATACCAAGGCATTTCTCTGATCAAAAATACAGTAAAAACAGCAATATTATGAAATATTACAATTTAAAATAACAGTTTTCTATTTTAATATATTTAAAAATGTAATTTATTCCTCTGATGCAAAGCTGAATTTTCAGCATCATTACTCCAGTCTTCAGTGTCACATGATTCTAATATGCTGATTTGCTGCTCAAGAAACATTTCTTATTAATATAATATCAATTTTCTTTAATTAATTTGAATTTATTCATTCATTCATTCATTCATTCATTAATAAATAAATAAATCAAATAATATATATATATATATATATATATACTGTATATATATAGTAATAATTGTAATATTTTAATAATTGTAATAATATTACAATATTACTGTTTTTACTTTACTTTTGATCAAATAAATGCCCAATTTGATCTAAAATGAGCTTTTGGCTCAATGAATACTGCACCTTTAATTGTTTAAGGCTTTATGGCTCTCCCTGTGCTTGTGAATTATAAACTGTGGAAATCTTAGCTGATTACATCACCAGTTCCATCTGATTCACATTTACAATGCAAGCAAAATGAATGGAGTGTAGGACCCAGGGGAGTCGTGCAGCTTTCAGTGCAGGAATGGTCACCGCCTCTTGAGATTGCCTTCGAGCTGCTCCCAAATGCTCCTGTTTAACTGTGTCTTTGAGAGAGTTCATGTGTGTTAGAGCTGAATGAAATTGTGATTTCTATTTACAGGGAGCTAAAACCAACACAGCAGCTACAAGAACAGAAGAGAACAGACAAGAAATCAGGTAAGCCTCTGAGTTTACTTAATTATACTTTGGAAACAACTTTGTCCCTGGAAATTAGCCAAATATGACAAAACTTATTAAATATATATTTTTTAAAATTATTTTTAATAAAAATGCGCTTTAGGATCAGTCTTAGTCTAAAGCAATTGCAATTAATTTTATATGTTATGTAGTTATGAATGGCTTTTATGTCATTTGGATAGAAGTTAATGTTAGAAGTTATAATATAATATAATATAATACAATATTTATCCAGCATAAATAATATATATTATAATATTAAGTTCCTCTATATGAAGCAGGTGTATGAAGTAGATTCTTTGGATTGTTTTGCGGAAATAATATCTAATAATGAATCAGTGTAATTAATGATGATGAAATGTGACACATGCAGTAGATCTTCTGTTGTTTTCGCTGTCTTATTAAGGTCATATGACATGCCCGGCCTGTCTCTTCATCTGATTGGTTAATTGTTGACTCTTTGGCCGGCGGCTCACATACCCGACCCCATGCTGAGCTCTTTGTGTGCCTGTACATGTGTTTGTGTATTTGTGAGAGTGTGTGTGTTTATGTCTAAGTGTGTGTGTGGTCAAACTGAGGATGTCTCGGTCTTTACTCACATGCTTGACCTTGTTCATCCTATTAATAAAGAGGTACAGTATTGGCTCAGTTCTCAGACTGTATTCGACACAGTTTTGATGTGTGTGTGCGTGCAGTTTTCTGCCTGCATTGCTGCTCCTCAAGCAGTTATCCTTCTCTTTATGTGTTTTGACAAAGCAAAGCTATAAAAGACAAAGTTTGGTCCTTCCAGGCCTGTACTTCAGATGTTCATGCCCATTCTGACACCTTTAGCTTCAGTGTTTGCTCGCCAGGGGCCCATATCTCACTGGATCTGACACATTCTTGAGTTCCCGCTCTGTTTTTCTGTGGCATGTTGATGCTTTCTGCCCCCTTCAGCCCACCGCTGACTACCTCCTCACCCTCCAAATGCTATAAATGCCCATGCTGCTACAAAAAGGATACAGAGTGAGGACAGTTTTATAGCTTCCCTCTTTCTGGAACGATTAATAACCCTGGGGCTGAAAACCTGTTAACACAGTAACTGGTTGTTGGGTTCAAGAATTGGTATGCTGCCATGTTATGAACGTAATATTTGATATAACACACAGTGCAGTTTTTCCAATAATATGTATAAATATTGTTAAAATAAAGCACTTTTACTTCAGCAAAATTGTGATGTTTATGCTTAAAATGAGGAAGAACTTTGCTAATGGGATAGAAAAACATATATTTTATGTATACAGTATTATCTTGTGCAGGATTGTGTTTTAAAGATGTTTAATGCAGCAGAATCCTCCAACATTAGTTAAATCTCTCAGGTCTGTCACATATTCATAAATATTCTCATTTCGATCCTCATGGCTGAGACAGACCATCTGTTGTGTTTTATGGAATTCTTCCTTGAGACTCCCATGTAACCCAGAGTTATTTTTCAAAGCTCAGGAGACTGAGATCTCTGTTGTTCATGCCTGTGTCAGTATTGTAATTATTTATTGACTTATTTATTTATTAGTTGATTATAGAGCTGTAAAATGATCATGAATACCTTAAAGTGTTTGATCTTGGAAAATGATAACAAATGTTTGAGTTCATGTTCATTTTAATTGGATATTTTGGTCAATTTGTGCACAGACATTGAGATCTCGTTTGAAACTCTATACACTGTAAAAAGTTTTCACCCATTTCAACTTAAAAACTTAAGTTTTGTGGCTGCCTTAAAATTTTAAGTTATATCAACTTAAAAGCACAAGTCATATCAACTCATGATTTTAAATCTGAGAATTACAGAGGATCAGATGTTGATGTTTTATTGGTTAAAATGATGCCACCATCATGGAGATCAGTGTTTGCTTTAGTTGGGCTCTTGACCCTTGACTCTTGTGTTAGATCTCTCTCTGTAACAATGCATGTGGTGTTGTAAAGCAGAGAGATCAGTGCCGTACAGTGAGCAGCTGTTAGCTGATTTTATATGACTATATAATCATCATGAGCTGGCCTGATTACATCCAAAATAATATATATATATTTCATTTATATGTTTAGATTTTGAACAATCAACCCTGTGAAACTACAGCAGGCAAAGAACGTGTTAATTCTAAAGCTACTGTGTGTAATGTATATAAAAATTTAAGCACCAGTCTTATTTAGACACACACAGACATCAAGAACCAGCATATGAATCTCAACAATGGTGACAGTCAACAAAATGTTTCATGCTGCAATGCATGCTGGGTAAGAACATAGTAAAAACTCCCATCATGCACTGCAGCATGAATAATTATTGTCACCACTGTTGAGGATCGTATGATAAGTGTTCATGTCTAAAAGCCCAACATTAATACAGTTCTTTTTTTTCTTTCAATATTTAAGCATTACAGTGGCATTTGTTTCAGATGATTTTTTTCACGGTTCTGTAATAGCTGACTGTCAGTCAATACACCAAAGAGAGACACCTTCATGGTGCTTATTCAAATGAGTTATAAGCTGAAAAATAAGATGTAAGATAATCTGCTATTTCCAGCTTCTGGTTCAGCAATGCCCAAATACGCAAATGTTTGCTGTGAAACAATATTGCAATTGCTCAGAAACAAATAACTTTGAATTAGTAGAAGGGTCAAGACCCCAACTAAAGCAAACACTGATCTCCATGATGGTGGCATCATTTTAACCAATAAAACATCAACATCTGATCCTCTGTAATTCTCAATAACAGCAGGTGTTCATCACTAATGCACTAGGCAAGATTTAAAATCATGAGTTGATATGACTTGTGATTTTAAGTTGATATGACTTGTGCTTTTAAGTTGATATGACTTGTGCTTTTAAGTTGATATAACTTAAAATTTTAAGGCAGCCACAAAACTTAAGTTTTTAAGTTGAAAGGGGTGAAAACTTTTTACAGTGTGCTTAACTTATTTTTATGAGTTAAAGTAACTTTAAAACATAAGTTGTCATGACTTTTTCATCATATCATTTTTTACAGTGTAGGAGACACATGTGAGCTTATTTGATGTTTGTTTTTTGGGGAGAAAAACCAAAGAGTTCATTCATTTATTCATTAAATCTCATTGATTTTAGGAAAAACATCTGAGAGGTGAATAAGATCTTGTTTGTTATTTTTCTTCATTATTGGAAACTAATAACGATCATTTTGAGGAATCATGTTAATATATTAGGGGGTGTTTACACAACAGTGTTTTCAACTAAAATTGCAAAACTTTTTGGTCCAGGTTTACTACACGGGGCAAATTAGCGTTAGAGCACAATTCCATAAAAGCGCCGACGGGAGGGGAAAATTCTGTGTGTGATTTATTGACAATGTGCACATTATAGATCACAGACACAGCCAGATCATTTCCATAATGACCAGCGCAATCTACCAAGAGCAGCGCAAATTAGCACCTGCTTTAAGACATGCTTTTATGGGCGTTAAATAATGGCGCAAATACCAGTAATTTGACGAGCGCAAACGTTAGTAAATCGCATTACGTGATTCATTTTAATACTCTCCTCCCATAAATTTTGCGTCTGAAACGGAAACTCCTACAAATGCATATTCAATAAGGTCTGGTGCAAAAATAACTGTGTCCATGGCTTTTCAGCGCTAATTTTTCACTGCGCGTCTCCTGACAGTATATCATTTTAATGCTAAAAGACGGTTTTCGCTGGCGCAAGTTGTTAGTAAATCTGTCCTTTTGTGTTTTGGCTGTTCATTTACATGACAATGGTGTTTTGAGGGTTTGACATGCAAACCTTTGAAAATACTACCTTTATCGTCTCCGTGTAAACTACAAAAACATAACGTCATAGTGTTTCTTCACAATGTGACATCGCCAACTACTCTCCTGGCATGAATGATACATTGTTTTTAGCTGTTTCTGTGGATCAGGGATCTTTTGACAACGATGTTGTCTGTACACAAAATTTTCAAAAACGCAAAAGAAAAACTTTTCTTTCTTTTTTTTACTACAATCATTGTCATACAATATGAACTTTACTCTTGCTGTTTTTTACGTCAGTGTTTTGCATCTACAGTATTTAGGCTAGATTTGTCACATGATAATTGTGTTTTTCTTTTCCAGCTATCCCATAATCCCCTGCTCTGCTGTAAAGCAGGGCACAACAGCGAGCTTCATGCATGCTGATGGTAAGATATAGTCATCTTCCTATCCCCTCCTCTCCTGTGTTTCCTATTTCCTTGTTCTTTTTGCCACTCTTCTCCTCTCCTCTCATTCCCCAAGGTGGCTCCACATTTTGCACAGTTAATACAAAGTAAACACATTTCTGTGAAATGAGAAAAACAAATGCAGTCAATGTTCTGCAGAACAGGAAGTGAGTAACAAGCAGCAGGATGGAGGTCTTGATTACAGACTAGATTGATCCAGTTGTTTTTCCTGGAGATTAATTAAGAAAGACTCTGCCATTGTAAACACAATAACGTGTGCAGAGCTGGAGGCCCACTGAACCAGTCTTGAGACAAAAAAAAAAAAAAAAAAGATACAACAGAAATTAATTTGATTAATTCTCCAAATTCACTCACTAATATACACTACCTTTCAAAAGTACAAAACAAAAACACAAAAATATGTAACATGCATTACATGTAAAAAAAAAAAAAAAAAAAATTTATTTGTAACAAAAATTTTGTGAAATATTATTGCAAATTAAAGTAACTATGTGAATATATTTTAAAATGTAATTTATTCCTATGAAGCAAAGCTGAATTTTCAGCATCACTGCTCCAGTCTTCAGTGTCACATGATCCTTCAGAAATCATTCTATGCTGATTTGCAGCTTAATATTTTATACATGAATACATTTTCAGGATCATTTGATGAATGGAAAGCCAATAAAGAAGAACGTTATAAATGTCTTTACTGTCACTTTTGATCAGTTAAATGCATCTTTGCTGAATAAAAATATTAATTTATTTTAAAAAATCTTACTGACTTACTTAATGTTCTTAAAAATCTTACTTAATGTTTCGAACTGTTGTGACTTAACATGTTTTGAAATATTCATGAAAAGAATGGCCTAAAATAACAAATGACCAGAAATAGCAATTTCAGATCTTTTTATTACAAATTACATCAACTGACATAGAACATTAACTGATCAAAGACGGACTATAAACCACTCTGTGAAACCCATCATTAAAACCTCCCAAATATGTGGATTATGTAAGAACATAAGACAGTAAAGTATCCAGCTACAAAAAGAGCTTTAACAGCCGGTGTGCACAGAATCCCTAGTTTAATTTTCAGCAGACAAGATAACCAGAGATCCTTCACATGATCACCACATCCTTCACCCTAGGGTGTAAAAGTGCTTAAAGTTGAAGAAACACCCAATAATTACAAGCTAACTAGGGTAATAGACACAATTCTGCTTTTGATTTTGATACATTACGGGCTTATATCTAATATCTGGTCTTCTCTTTCCTCTACAGATCACATAACACCATCAGACATGGATTTCCCACCTAAAAAAGAAGAGAGAAAGGTACAGCATTTGACATTTTTTTCTCTGAGTTTTGAATGGAAAGTACGTATTTGACACAGACTTTGAGAAAGAAAGCATGTTTGTTCACACAGATGAAAGCAGCGCGAGCCAAATTTAATTTCCAAGCACAGTCACCAAAGTAAGTAGAAACAAAAGACACAACACAGATTTCATCATTCTTAATTATTTGCAGAACTGGGATCAGTATATGAAGGATTTGGGAAAGTCTGATACAACATGAAAAGTACTGCAAATGTATGGAAGCCCATTTCCACCACTGAATAAAAAAAAAAAAATAAGGTAATTGCGACTTTTTTCTTGCAATTGTGATATAAACTTGGAATTGCGAGAAAAGAGGCAGAATGCAATGACCTTTTTCTCAGAACTGTGAGATATAAACTCATAGTTGTAAGAAAATAGTTTTTTTCCCACAGAATTGGACTTTAGATATAACTCGCACTTGTGAAAAATTAAGAATTGCAAGAAAAAAGCCAGAATTGTGAGTTGTGAACTAGCAATTGTGAGAAAAAAAGTCAGAATTGCGAGATATAAACTTTATATCTCGCAATTCTGACTTTATTACTGCAATTACGAGTTTATCTTGCAATTCTGAGAAAAAAGTCAGAACTGCGAGATACTGTGTAAACTCACAATTGCGAGAAAGAAAGTCAGAAATGTGGGAGAACTCGCAATTGTGAGAAAAAAAGTCAGAATTGTGAGATAAAAAGTCACAATTACCTTGTTTTATTTTTTATTCAGTGGCAGAAACAGGCTTCCATACTAATGCTATTGCAATAAAATAAAATAAAAAAATTAGTATTGTTCATTTAATAATGTTTTAACATATTTATAATCACACACGGCCATTATTATTATTCTTAAACCCCTCGTTCATAGGGAGCTGACCTTACAAAAAGGTGATGTAGTGTACATACATCGACAAGTGGATGCCAACTGGTATGAAGGAGAGCATCATGGGAGAGTGGGGATCTTTCCCACCAGCTATGTGGAGGTATGTCCATATGTATGCAAATGAAACACTTCACATCATCTTCTTTTCATTTACACACTTTCCTGTGTTTTCTTTTCAGATTATTCCTCCAACAGAGAAGCCCACGCCAATAAAGTCTCCCACCATCCAGGTGCTGGAGTACGGAGAGGCCGTAGCTCTGTTCAACTTCAATGCTGACCTGCCTGTGGAACTGTCCTTCAGAAAGGTGCCATAATCGATTATGTACAGTTGATTTTCAGAAAATATTAGATTCCAAATTAATTTTCTTGAGTCTTAATTGAGCTGAGGTAGAAACCTCTTTAGTTTGTGGCTGGTTTGAAATGAATATATTTCTTGTGACTCTTTCATTGGATTAAGTGGTGCACTTGTTTTCACAAATTGCATTGATCAGTTACATCTTCTTTTTCGTTCTTCACTTAGGGGTAAAAAGTTCAAATTACTTTGCAGTGGTTTTACTGGATAGCGAATATCCAATATAATATTACAATATAAACACACAACAAAAATGACAGCAGTGAGAAAACAGCAGTTCAGAAAGCATCTGATTGTAGCGATGTGGATATGTTTGTATGAGCTCTGCAATCTTGCTCTTATCATATTTCAAAGAACAATTATGCATTTATTTCAAATTATCTGTACTTGAAAATACTCAATGGTCACCACCTGCTGGAGAAAAGATGTAACCTACTGAAAGAGTCACCAAATCAATTAGGCAATGAATGACTCTAAGTGAGTCTTTCAATCTAAACTATTCCAAGTCACTGAAATAAATCATTATCATTATTTATTTACCCTCATGTCATTCCAAACCTGTATGATTGAATTTTTGTCCATGCAATGCAAAAGAAGATATTTTTAAGGAAGTTTAAATTGTTTTTTAGGTAACATTCAGGTTACATGAACTTTTAGTGTAAAATAAAATAAAATAAAATAAAAAAATGTTTCAAACTACAAGGTGAATAAATTATGACACAATTTTTTTTTGGTGAACTATCATTTTAAGGCAGTGGTTCTCATCCAGGGAGCAACAGAATTAAATTAAATTAAAATAAGACAATACAACTGAAAAAAATCCAGATATTTCTTATTTTAATTAACCCCCCACAACAACAGCTTTTTGAAGTATTCCCCCAGTTATAAAAAACCTGCATATGAAATAGTCTAATTTATTCTATTCTTAATCCTTATCGAGTAAATCATGAACGACTGAAAAAGTCATGGGGCCTTTAAATATTGTTGTAGACAGTAGAGGGCCTTAGAGTCAAAAAGGTTGAAAACCGCTGCTTTAAGGCTTGAGTTTAGTAATTATGGCAATAAATCTTAATCATTTCATGCTCAGACATGTAAATCAACTCTTTTTAGGAGCCCTAACTAGTACAAAAATGTAGGATAATGGTTGCCTGGAACAATTACAGACAATTACTGTAAATTATACAGCTTAACATCATTATACACAAATATTCGACCGCCGAATGCTGCGATTGACCAATCAGAATCAAGTATTCCAGAGAACCGTGATATCTGACACCAAATAGCTTTCTTCTCTCTGGTCTTTCTGTCTCAGGGCGAGGTGATCTCTATCACCAGGCGTGTTGATGATCACTGGCTGGAGGGGCGTATCGCAGGCACCAGCCGCAGTGGGATCTTCCCCATCAACTACGTCCAGGTCAACAAAATGCCCCGCACTAAAAGCAGCGATGACTTTCCATCTTCTCCCACTCTTACCCCAGAGCCCCTCAGCCCTGGTCGACCACAGCACTCCCCTCTGTCTCCCTTGTCACGCTCCCCCGAACCCCAGCTTCCACCTCACAAACACTCCAGCCAATCACGCTCCCCTCTGTCACACGCACAGCCCACCTCCCCAAAACAGCCTTCAAACCACTTCCTGTTCTCGCCTGGCCCCACTTCATCCACAAACAACCGGACCGGATCGCTGCACGCTCACAGCCCGCTGGAAAAGGACACCAGATCACCCATGTCTCCCTCCAATCATGTGCTGACATCTCCACAGGGCCCAGGACTGCCAGCGAACACCGGCTCGCACCTTCAGTACATCACACAGGTTTGTGTAGACATTTAACACTATGTATTTATGTGTATGGCCTATTAATCAGATTAAGTTTTTAGTGAATATTTTGTGTATAATAAATTTGCGTATTTTTATTTGTATGCTACAGTTCAAAATTTGGGTATAGTAAGATTTTTATTTTATTTATTTATATTTTTTTGAAAGACTTTAATACATTTATTCGTCATGGAAACATTAAATTGATCAAAAAGTGATAGTTTTACATTGTTAACATTGTTGTCAGCATTGACAATAATAAATGTTTCTTGAGCAGCAAATCAACATTTGCTGATAAACTGTAATAATATATTATTACAAAATATTACCTTTACAGTTTTCTAACTGTATTTTTGAACAAATAAATGCGGTCTTGGTGAGCAGAAGAGACTTTCTTTCAAATATATTACAAAAATCTTACTGACCCCAAACTTTTGAATGGTGGAATGTTTTTGCATTGTGGCAAATATGTGTTTTTCAATTTTGGTAATTTTATTTGAACACTACAGTTCAAAGTTTTGGATCTGTAGGATTTTTTTATTTTTATTTTTAAAGAAATTGGTACTTTTATTCAATAAACATGATCAAAAGTGAAAATCCTGAAATAAAAAAAAAGGTGCTTCACAGTTTCCACAAAAATTAAGCAGCACAGTTGTTTTCAACATTGATAATAATAATATTTTTTTTTCCTTGTGCATCAAATCAGCATATTAAAATAATTTCTGAAGGATCATGTGACAGTGAAGACTGGAGTAATGATGCTGAAAATTCAGCTTTGACATTACAGTAATAAATTAGATTAAAAACTGTTATTTTAAATTGTAATAGTATTTCACAATATACATTTTATATTATATTAATAATTATTAATTTTATTTTAATTATATAATATTAATAATTCATTTACTCTCATTTTTGATCAAATAAATGCAGACATGGTGGGCATAAATGACTTCTTTCGAATTAAAAAAAAAAAAATCTTACTCAAACTTTTGAATGGTAGAATATTTTTGTATTGTGGCAAATAAATGTTCATTTATTTTAAGCTATTTTATTTTGACATCTCATGCATTTTCATTAAATTACTGTATATTATACACACAGTGAGGACCAAATTGTGAAAAAACAATATCAGCTGGTCACAAGTAACAACATAAAAACATGTTAAAGGAAAAAATGCAGCCATGAATGAGTGTGATTACTTAAGACATATTGCATAATTTTTTTTGGGGGGGGGGGGAATATATAAATAAATAAAACTTTAACAATCATGTTTAGGATGGGGCCAGAACACAATCTCCACAGCTCAATGCAGAGGTTAAGATTCCTTCCTCATCACAGTCTCCTGTGAACATGAGTTATTCACGACAACCGTGAGTATTAATACAATACATCGTTCATTAGTAATGACCTAATTCAAGCAGACATAGAAATATCATTTATTACTTTTATGACTTATTACAGGAATAGTTAAAAAAAATGAAAATTTCCTCTTTATTTACTTACTGTCATGTTGTAAAAAAAAATCATATGGTTTAGTAATGAAGGAATGTGAAGGAATAGCACAGAATGAACTGTTCCTTTAAGAATGTAGAAAATACTTTCCCCGTCTTAATCCAGCTACAGTTTTCACTCTTCACCATTTGTTATTCTTTTTTATTCTCTCTTTCTCTTTGCATTCAGGTATAAAGCAGTTTACAACTATAATCCCCAGAACAGAGACGAGCTGGAACTGAGAGAAGGAGACATCATTCAGGTCATAGAGAAGTGTGATGACGGCTGGTTTGTAGGTAATGGCCCTTTAAGTTTGCTTCACTTCACAGCTCATTCTGGCCAAGAACTGCACATTTAAACAGGATAGGTCTGTTTGACAGACACGTAAAGAGATCAACCATAACGATGACTGATACATTAGTACCATATCGAATATCAACTCATATTATAATTTTATATTTGGTAATTATATTTAAATTATAATGTTGCAATACCTAAATTGACATCAAGCCTTTAAAACTAAGATCATTATTGAATTTTTATTTCAGTTATTATTGAAATAGGCAATAATAATATTATACAGTATTCTATCGAATTTTATGTAGAATACAAATACACAATAAAAGACTGAAAAATAACATTCAAATGTTCAAAGAATGGTCAGAATAGATCAAATATGTGTAGAATTTTTCAGAATTTACAGTTAAAAAGCATTACATAGATGGATCGAAAGTTTGGGGTCAATGTTCTTTGAAAGAAGTCTCTTATCAAAAGTCAGTAAAAACAGTAAATATTGTAAAATATTATTACAGTTTCAAATAACTGTTTTCTATTTTCATATGTTTTAAAATGTAATTTATTCCTTTGATGCAATGCTGAATTTTCAGCATCATTACTCATGTCGCCAGTGTCACATGATCCTTCAGAAATCATTCTACTATGCTGATTTGCTCTACAGAAAGAGCAGAATATATTTCAAATAGAAAACTTTTTGTAACATTATAAATGTCTTTATTGTCACTTTTGTCAATTTAACTCATTTTTATTGTATAAAAAGTAATATCTTGGATTATTTACTTGAATATGAATTATTTCACAAAATAACTCAAAGTGGAGTATACAACTGAAAGATGTATCTTTTAAAGATTTTAAGAGCATTCTCAGTGTGAAGCCCTTCCCTGTGCTGCCATCTATTGGCCAATTCTAACATTACAGTACTGTCATTTACCATCATTTGCTAGCAAAGTGATAGCTGTTTTATGTCTCAAGTTTTCTTGCTTAAATTGCATTGTATTCTTCTCTTCCTTTCAGGTACGTCTGAAAGGACCCAAGCTTTTGGAACATTCCCTGGCAATTATGTGGCACCAGTTTGAGAGCTTCCACCAGTTCTTATTCACTGACACTACAGGCTCAACCACTAACCAATGCAAAATACAATCTGTCTGTACTGCCACTGTACACTATACACATAACCACTGCCCTCCTCACACACACAAATACAAAAACGTAAAAACTCCATCACATCCTCCACCAAGCATGTGCACTCCTCACCTTACAGTATCTCTTGCAGACGTTGGACACAGTTGGGTTTGACCACTCACGTGTGACTGCATTACGCTGTTGATTTGATCTAAGATGACTTACTCAGTTTTAACATCTTTGTAAAGTTTACCTCCATTTTGGTTTCAGATTTGTAGCAACATTGCCAACACTACATATCCTGAGGATCTGGATGTAAGGCATGGTTAAAACGGTCCATTTTTCTTTTTCAAATGCTCATCACAGTTGTCATGTACTTGTTGCGCTGGCTTAGCTGATCGCCACATCGTATAATAATCACAACCGCAGTTTTTGCAATCATTATCAAGTGTCTAAGCGCTTAATGCAATTGTTGCCAAGTGTTTAATCTGTCTATATTAGGTTCACGTTAACTGTGCAACAAACCCAGCGTGCATCATTATCTTCAGCTTTAGGACAAGGAAAGTGTTGCTCTTTTGTATGAGTAAAAGCCTCCTGCTCTGTGAAAAATCAGTTAGGGTTTGATATTTTGTGGTGGGTTTCAGCCAGACTAGATTAAACATGATTTAAATCCATATCCAAAACCACATTCAACTGAAAATGTTAATTAATGCAGGATCAGTCTTCAGGAACATGATTTGTATGTATATTCATTCATTTAATGTGCTTGAGGAGCAAAATTTCTTATATATGAGTTACATATAATGCTTTTCTTGTTTTAAGCATATAAGATTTATGCTTACAACAAGAACTAAAAACACAAAACACTGCATATCAATCATGAGCTCTTATGATTTTACAGGTTGAAACTGACACCTTAAAATGAAGTCAGCTTGTGTTTATTATGTCAAAGCACATGTGCACAGGTTTTAAGACAGGACTTTTTACTGATGGTTTATGATGGCTATAAAAAAGGTTGTGGAAGATGCCGGCATTCATTGAATTCCATCATTAACTCGCTTTGTCTTCTGTTTTTAATGATCTGGGAACTGAAGTAGCTGACTGCATTTTGTTGTACAGATTGTCAAATCGTTATCACACAGTTATCGAATAATGGAAAAAAGATAATATATTTTTATTGACACACAATGTATTGCAGTATGTAAGGTACTCACAGATTTTGATAATGATCAAATAAATACTGAAAAACATTGGTTTGCTTGTTACTTTCACTAGTTGAATCATTATGATTTTCATTATAATCCAGTCTGAAGACTAAATGCCTTGCAGCACCTGCTTTATACAGTAAATGCCTCTGTTGTTATTCACACGCTGTCTTTCATTAGTCAACACACCTATTTGAATGCAACAAATGAAATAATTACTCTTGAGAACATGATGACAGATATATTTGGGTGAAAAGGTAAATGTCATATAGCTCATAATGCCTTAATTTTCCAAAACATAGAAGCAGAACAACCTTTTATAACCTCAGAGCTGCTGAGCCAGACTGTTCAAACTTATGTGTTTTGAGATTGTACTGATTGATTTAGACTGATCTTGTGAGATCTGGGATGGCAAATGAAAAATAAAGCAATGGTACAAAGACAGCCAAATGGAGAGAGAATATATATATATTAATAGGGTGAACTGCAATAAATAATATTATAATGTATATTAATATTGTATAATTATGTGCTGCATGTATTTAATATAAATAGTTAAAACAGTAATTTTGCGAAATGTTCTACAGCAGCCATTACTCCAGTCACATGATCCTTCGGAAATCATTGTAATATGCTGATCTGGTGCTCAAAATTATAATTATCAATGTTGAAAACAGCTGTCCTGCTTAATATCTTTGTAGAAATATTATTTGTTTCTTTTCTATCTACTTATTTTCTGTGTGTGTATATATATATATACACACACACATATATATTATATATATATACCGTTCAAAAGTTTTACATTTACATTTAGTCATTTAGCAGACGCTTTTATCCAAAGCGACTTACAAATGAGGACAACAGAAGTAATCAAAACCAACAAAAGAGCAACAACATGCAAGTGCTATTACAAGACTCGGTTAGCCTAACGCAGAACACGTGGCAAGTTTTTTTTAAAAATTTTTTTTAAAGAAAATAAGTAGATAGAATAGAAACAAGAAAGCTAGTGTTAGTTTTTAAAGAAAAAAATTCTGAGGAATCATGTGACACTTTAGACTGGAGTAATGGCTGATGGAAATTCAGCTTTGCATCACAGCAATCAATTATACGTTAAAGTATATTAAAATAGAAAACATTATTTTATATTGTAATAACATTTTGCAAGATTACAGTTTTCTTCTGTATTTTTGATCAAATAAATGCAGCCTTGATGAGCATAAGAGACTTCTTTAAAAAACATTACAAGTCTTACTGATCTAAAACTTTTCAACGGTAGTATACATACACACACACACATACACACACACACATATATATATATATATATATATATATATATATAAGCGTATGCTAAATGACTAAATGTAAATGTAGAAATTGTGATATTTTCTCTTTTCGATTCTTTGATGAAAAGAAAGTTCAAATGAACAGCATTTATTTGAAATAGAAATCCTTTGTAATATTATAAATGTCTTAGCTGTCACTATGGATCAATTTCATGTGTCCTTGATGAATAAAAGTATTGATTTCTTTTATTTTAAGGCGATTTTAGAATCTTTAAACGGAGATTAAATGTGATTTTCTCATTATTTACCACCGCCAGCAGGTGGCGCACTGGCACAGTATGTTATAAATATTAGCTTTTAAAATCATATTTCTCTTCCATCCCACCTACTCGACACGCCCCGCGTGCCACCCTCGCGTGACCACCCCCAGCCTTTATTTTGACAGCAACACGTGGCATGATGCCCCATCATCTCTACAGCGGAAACATTCTCGGGAAAAGTTAGAAAAAAACTGGGCGGTGTGGGAATTTGGTCACATGGAGCGCACAGCCTAAAAACTGACGCGCTGAAAGTGTCTCAATCAGGTCTGCATTAGGAAGCGGACAGAGTTTGTGACAGAAGAGCAGCGACTCTCTCAGCGCTCACACAGAACGCGTGCGTGTCCTTGACGTCATCCGCACAGGTGTCAAACGCAGAGTTGTGATTACTCCTAACCGCTCGCCAACTATTTACCAGGTAACTGCTTCTTTTCCTTAATTTGATAATACGTACCGTTACTGGCTTGTGTTTGTTTAGAAGTGATAGAACTCATCCTGTGGGTTTGCGTACTTCAGGTGAGGCGTGAGAAACAGTTCAGCATCCTTCAGTCTTTCACTGTCACTGCTGCACTCCATCTCTTTTATTGCATCCGCATTCTTTACTGAAAACCCTGACTGTCCTACGGAGAAATTAGAGAAAAACTGACTGTTTCAGCTTGTTTAATTGATGAAATGGGTCTAATGTGTCATTTGAATCAACACAACAGCTGTAACACTGCAGCTTAATTCAGAGGAGTACTGAGCATGTAGTTCTCCATAACTCAAAGCTTACTTTTCGGTGTTATACTTTATTTATTTATTTATTTATTTATTTATTTATTTATTTATTTAAAGCACATTTTAAGAAGTACATAGTGGACCAAAATACTGTACATTAGGGAGATTAAACTAGACAAACTTAAGAAACAGTAAAAACCAAAGGAAGTTCAGACATATGTCTTTACATTATCCCAAAAGCCAAAGAGAACAAGTGAGACTAGGTGTTTAGTCTGATAATAGTTTTTATTTATTTATTATTTTGTATTTTTAGGGGATTTTGTGGTACTGAATTATGTTTATGCAATAGTTATACAAATCCATTTGTTGCTTGTTAAAGACATTTTGAGCATAAACCTGAAAATCAAATTTCTGACTAAAACTGTCATAAATCTTGAATGCTTTGGAGCACAGACTTAAGATTAATGCTGAAGTGAAAAAAGCAAAGTGAAATTTAAAAAGAAAAAAGTTATAGAAGTTTATTGTTATGAAAAATGCACAAAAACACTATTTTCAAGTTTTGTGAAAAGTATATTTTCCAAAAGGATTTATTCTAAAATTGTGAAAAATACTGTATAAATGAGTTGTGTTCCAAATATGAGGTTGATATCGGCAAAAATAAAAAAAAGTAAAGTTTCCCAAAGATTTTTGGCCACAGTACAAACTGATTCCATTAGATGAAATCAATTTCCAATGCAGCCATTTTTGACTATTTCTTTCAGGATGATTGAACCTTTTTGAATCATCTCCATGAATTTATTTTTTGTTGTGTGTGCATGTTCACATAGCAAGTGCCAAAACCTTTACCAATTTTGTACCATTCCGAATAAGGTAAAAAATTCTAAAAAAAAAAAAAAAGTTTTTTTGTCAAAGGTCCTAATGGAGAGTGGAAAACCTTGGGACACCTTTACACTTTAATCATGAGTTCAGAATATAACTAGATGTTATTCCATATGGAGCTTTAAAACATACTTCATTAGAATGAAATCAGAAAGAGTTCAAATGATGAGAGCCCAGAATACAGTGTAATGTACATTAAGAGATTCAGTAACTGGAAACACTTGATTTTGTCTGCTTATGATGCTCAAAAATGTTGTCTAGGTAGGGCAGCTCACTTGGTTTTAAGATGCATACTTCTGCTTGATAGCTGTCTTTAAATAGACTGTGATTCATAAGTGCATGTACACAGTTGTTTTTGATATTTTGAGGGTATGCAGTGGGTTTTCTTGTATGCTGGTTGGGGTTTTGCCCCGGGACAGACTGGAATGTTTTGGTTTCAGTTATGCAGAATAATGTGAAAAGTTACAGAATAAGGCGTCAACAATGTCCAAACCCACATGCCCAGCCTCAGAAATGAATAAATGCCTGACTTATATGGAGTTGCATTAAAAATCACCAGTTTCTACCAGCTGCTCCTGTATTGTTGCCGTAGCACAGGTTTAAAGTGAGCAGAATGCAGTTTTGAGGCTGGGCACTGAATGTGAATGATGACTGAGCAGTACTTTTGAACTGATGCGGAAAAAGCCAGACGTGTTTCTGTACTCCCGTGTCTATGCATTGACCAAACCCATTGAGAGAGCTTTTGTATCTCTCTATTGTCTCCACCTGTGCAATTCTTCTCATCTCTCGATTTTAGCTTCTCCCACACTATTACTCTGCTTTACCAAAACTTCCATCACTTCAAAACACACATTCTTCTCATTCATTTTTTATTTTTGCTATGCTTTTTTGGTTATAACATTTACTGGCGCTGTAAACAATAGTGTGAATAATCAAATATTAACAAAGTAATGTCAATAGCAGGGTTATCGTAAACTAAAACTATTAAAAAAAAGTTTTAATTGAAATTATTTAATTACATTAATTACTCACCCTCATGCCATTCCGAACCCATAAGACCTTCGTTCATCTTCAGAACACAAATTAAGATATTTTTGATGAAATCCGAGAGCTTTCTGACCCTGCATAGACAGCAATGCAACTGAAATGTTCACAGGCCCAGAAAAGTAATAAGGACATTGTTAAAATAGTCCATGCGACATCAGTGGTTCAACTGTAATTATATGAAGCTGCGAGAATACTTTTTGTGCACAAAGAAAACAAAAATAACCTCTTTATTCAACAATTCTTCTTCTCCAAATTACGTGTTCCGCCATTATGGAAACTACCACGACGCATGCGCATGCTTTCCTCTGCATGTAAACAAGGCTCAGCGCATGCGCCCCATGCGCATATGTTATTTACTTGCAGAGGTTCTCTCGATAATGGCAGAAGATGTGATTTGGAGGAGAAGAATTGAATAAAGTCGTTATTTTTGTTTTCTTTGTGCACAAAAAGTATTCTCGCAGCTTCGTAAAATGACAGTTTAACCACTGATGTCACATCGACAGTTTTACCGATGTCCTTACTATGTTTCTGGGTCTGGGAACATTTCAGTTACGTTGCGGTCTATATAGGGTCAGAGAGCTCTCGGATTTCATCAAAAATATCTTAGTTCGTGTTCTGAAAGTCTTACAGGTTTGGAACGACATGAGGGTGAGTAATCATTTTTGGGTGAACTATCCCTTTAATCTGAAAATTAAACCTTAATAGTAATATTTAAAAAATAAAACGTAAATGACAAAAGCACATAACAAAATTAAAAAGTGAAAATATAAAAACAAGCTCATTCAAAATATCAATAAAGCATAAGAGCACACAAATAATACTATAATACGTTACTTAACGTTTTTCATGTGCAGACGACAACATTGTCAAAGTCCGCAGAAACGGCTTAAAACGATGTATCATGCATGCCAGGCCAGTAGTGGGTGACGTCACTTTGTAAAGAAATACTTTGTGAACACATAATATGCATATGCATGCACTGTTTATGCAAATTCGCATTTTTTGTGGTTTACACTTTTGTGGTTGAACTTGCACTTTAAAACTTGAGACTCCTCCTTTGAGAAAGAAGCATTCTTGCTCTCTGTATTCAGATATACCCAGAGTGTTAAATAGGCTGTGGAAGACATAACATCCACAAACATGTCTTATAATTGCACTAAAACCCTGTCAGCTGTACAATAAATCAGCCGCGTACAGAGACCACCAAGGCAAATAGTGCAGTACCGTTTATGGTTTTGTTAGTCAACTGAACCACAAAATAACATCCCATATAAAGCAACAATTCCATACCATTACATATTCTGACGGTTATTTCATAGTGGGCACCAAACTAGACTTTTTCTTCTTCTTCGAAAACCACGGCTTTTGGATGCTTTCAGCATATGCAAAGTTTCTAGTCTCTCTTTGGTTTAGCAAGAATTTGCACCACATGCTCAGATACACAGGAAACTGCCTGCTCTGATATGATCTGTTGTCAGCTGTTGATTATGAAAGAGACGGAGTGTCTCTTTCAATTCATAATTGTGTATACATCTTTTCTTTTATCTGCAGAAAGGTTCTCATGCAAAGGAATCCACAGGAGGTGCACAGGCATGCACTTGTTTTTGTTCTGAAGGTGAATAATCCAGATTATACAAAGGTGCGTTCACATACGCATGAAGCTTGCAAAGAATTTGGCAACAGGATGTCGTCATGCTTTAGGACTTATATTTTTAATAAATAAATTACAAATAGTAAATTCCACATATGAAAATATACCATCTACTTTCCCTTGAAACAAACAGGTCAAACGAGGTAAATGTTCTCATTGACTAAGCATCATCTTTCTGTATGCATTTGCAAGTGCATCAGACATGAACTTCCGAAGACGAGACACTTCTTTGCATGAGCTCGCATTTTTACTTAACTGTGAAGTTAGGTGTGACTGCATCTTTAATATGGGTTATTAGCATAATACACGCCCATATAAGGGCAACATATAGCGCGTGACTCTCAGCATAAAGATGCATTCTCTCACTGAGGATGATGGAGAGTGGTTGTGTTCTTCATTTCTAGTACTTTCAGTTGTTTGTGTGCACAATGTGGTAGCTTGTTGCTGGTTTTCTGTGTCTCTTACCACATTTCCTGTGTGCCGTCTCTCTGTTTTGTAGCAGCTGAAGGCTGTCTGTGTTCTTATTTAAAGGCAGTAAACAGGATAATATGGTAGTCGTAATGATGGCGTATGTCTGTCTGCACCACAGTTTCTCTGTTCGGGGTAAAATCTACTCCATGTTTTCTGTAATTGAGGCCTAAAACTTATGCTCGATTGCAGCCATACTTTACCAAAAACTGGGTCTTCTCTAACCACTTCCTTTGCAAAAAGTCACGACAGTGTTTAACCGCTGCTTATCGTTGCTATTGAGTTAGTTCAGATGAGTCAGTTCTGAATTCATGGCTGTGTTTGCAAATATAGAAAAGTGCTGTCCTGTTTCTATGAGCGTGTCTGGAAAGCTCAAAGGAGAAGCCTGCACACTGGGTCTGGATTGAGACTTCATCTTTATTGTGGTGAGCTCATGTCACTATACTTTTTAAGAGGTTTTGTTTCATAACCCTATGTATTAAATTTAAATTAATTTTATTTGGATTTAAATTTAATTTGATTTAAATGTAAATTTTAGTGTAATTTGTTATTTTAATTTGATTTAAATTTAACATTTAACTTTTAATGTAATTGAATATTTTAATTTGATTTAATTATTTAAATTGAATATTTAATTGTAATTAAATCTTTATTTTGATTTAACATTAAATTGAACTTTTAATATAATTGAATTTAATATTAATATTTAATATTTTAACTTAAATTTTGATTTTAACTTAATGTAATTTTAAATAATTTTTAATTTGATTTAAATTTAACATTTTAACTTTTAATTGAATATTTTAATTTGATTTTGTTTAATTTTTAATTGTAATTAATCTTTATTTGATTTTAACATTAAATTGAACTTTTAATGTAATTAATATTAATTCATTTTATATAAATTTATATTTAAACTTAACTGCTTTTAATTTGATTTAAGTTTAATTTGTGACCCTGGACCACGAAACTAGTCTTAAGTAGCACGGGTATATTTGTAGCAGTATCCAAAAATACACTGTATGGATCAAAATTATTTTTCTTTTAGGCCAAAAAGTCATTAAGATATTAAGTAAAGATCATGTTCCATGAAGATATTTGGTAAATTTCCTACTGTAAATATACCAAAACTTAATTTTTGATTAGTAATATGTATTGCTAAGGACTTCATCTGGACAACTTTAAAAGCTCATATTGAATATTTTCAATATTTTGATTTTCTTTTTTTTTTTTTTTTTTTTTTTTGCACCCTCAGATTCCAGATTTTCAAAAAGTTGTATCTTGGCCAAATATTGTTCTATACTAACAAACCATACATCAATGAAAAGCTTATTTATTCAGCTTTCAGATTATGTATAAATCTTAATTGAAAAAAAAAAATTGACCCTGGTTTTGTGGTCCAGGGTCACATTTTAAATTAAATTTTTAGTGTAATTTAGTCTTTAATTTTAAATGTAACATTTAATTTAACTTAAAGCAAGTTACATATGTGTAAATCAAATTAAATGCAACTTAATGCAGTTTACTCACAATTTTTTTTTTATTTAAATTAATTCATTTTTAAATAAAATGTTCTGTAGCATTTTATGCATATGAGGAATATTTTGCTGTGGCATTTGAGAATCATGAAATTTTACTGAAATGTTTGTGACAGTCCAACATTATACTGTGGCTTGTAAAGCAAAGGACCACCATAGGAGCGTATTAACTAATAATTTTCCATTTTTTCTAAGCTTTTTGTGGCCCGTGGGTAAGAACGTATCATACTTGTTAGAACGCAGAGCTTGTGAATACTTCCTGCTCTTGAGTCATGATCATAATATCTGTTTCTATGACAGCCAAACATATCAAACATAATACCTGAGGAGTGAACCACCTTACGTAACTCGCGTCATAAAGATATAAATACCAAATATCGAAAACTGACGGTAATTAGCCACCTCTGGAATGCAGAATTGTAATGATTCATTTGGTGAAATTTTCAAATACCAACACACCGTCCATTATTCAGACTGAGCTCATGTCTTCTATTGTTTATCTCCACCCAACGCCCTTTACAACGAGAAGAAAAGAATGCACTGTGTAGTTTGATGTTTCTTCATTAGTAATGGGATGGAAGGTATCAGTGTTGACTCACTGTCATTGAATGTGATAAGAATGTGGGGAATGTTTTATTCTGGCGTGTTTTAACCAGAATGGGGAGGCGTTGTGTAGCTGTGGCTGCGCTGACTGGGTGTGTGTTGGGCAGGTGTGACAGTGTTAAGCTCACTCATGGGAGTGGATCATGGGAGAAAAAGCACAGTATGTTCGGTAGGTTTGGGGTGTGCAGCTACACTATAGATTTATTACTGTACGGCTCATACTTCGAATCCTTGTAATTATAATACTTGATGCTAAATCTTTTCTAAGTCTGTAGCGTGATTTTAAACTCAGAACACACCCTGGTCGCGTTATTTGAGGCTAAGACAATGTCAAGGTCATGAACTGAAACGCGGTGTACCTTAAGTTGGATAGATTTGGATAAAAGCATCTGATAGTCTTTTTGAGTGTGACTTTGAAGTCACATATGAGTCTGTGGTGATGGGAGGGGAATGTGTAGTTTCAGCTGTCAAAATCATTTCACAGTTCTTGATACCAATTTCACTTCCATAGCAAGGACTGATGTTACTGAAAACTAGGGCTGGGTGATATGGCCAAACTTTGTCAGTTGTTATCAATAATTATTACGATAAATTATTAATCAAATATTTATTTCAAGTTTAAGGTTAAATTTTCAAACAGTAGAACAATTCATGCAATATGAGCAAAAACACAACAATATCAACTGAACATTCAGGAATTGAAAAAGTTACTCAAGTGCAAAATTGCACAATTGTCAAATGTAATAGATTTCTGAATTAATGCTTTTGAATTTAGACTGAGAAGCAGGTCTATAATTAAAAACAATTAATTAAAAAACAATGAATAGGCTTCAAGGTTTTTTTTTTAGCCAACAGCAGTGAGATGATGATGATGATGATGATTTATTATTATTATTATTATTATTAATAGGGCTGGAAAATGATTAGTCGATTAAAAATAAGTTTGTTGTGTGTACTGTGTATATTTATGTATATATAAATACACACACACACGTATATATTTAAAAAAAAATTGTATGTATTTGTATGTAAACACTTTGATATAATATTATATATAAATATTTAACATATAAATCTAACATTTTTTCCTTAAAATATACATGTATGTGTGCGTATTTACATACAAACATAATAAATATACACAGTACACACACAGTATGTAAACAACCTTTTATTTTGAGTTGATTGATCGCAACTAATTGTTTTGCAGCCCTTATTATTATTGTTGTTGTTTTAATATTTATTATATTATTATAATATTTTCAGTATGACTAGAATAAGAAACTGTCCACTTCCTGAGAGTCTGAATTATTTTTATTTTTAATTTAAAGGCCAAAATTCATGCAAACTGCTCTCAATTTGCATGAACAGTAAACCAAGTTAATATAAAAAAGTGAGTCAAGTATGAACATGGGTGAAATGAATGTGTGTGCATCATACTTGATTCCTCTGTACTTCAGAAAGACTGAGATATGGAAAAGTCCTGGCTATTTTAGAGCTGTTGGATGACTTTGAGGTGTGTGTGAGTGTATGCTAATATTCCAGGCCACATCTGCGGTTTTGATCAGGTCATAGTATTGTACCGGAAATCTTCGTTCACATCTTCCACCAGATTTGTTTAGATATATTCCCAAAATTTGTTTTGGATTACAGCTTTGCACAAGCACACAAACACCCACTGAAGACCTTCACTTCATTCAAAACTGTTATATAACTGCTTCCGATATAATAACTTTCCCACAGATCTGAAAACTGGAATTTGCGTCTTTTCCCATTACTCTTGGAGAACAGCTTTTTAGTCCATGATGAGTCACTCAAGGTGTTTGCTGTGTGAAAAATAATTATTCAACTTTATTAAAGCTTTCACAATTTTTACCTCAGAGTAAATATGTGCACAATACATTATTTTTTCTCAGCTAAACTCAACACTAACTTAACCTACTTGTTTAAACAGGATGTGTTTTGATTTGGGAAATCTTTTTGATAATACATGAGGTGAGAAACACTTTTTGCAAAACAGGAGATGATCCTTTAGTATGAACCTGGAATGCTTTCTGATTTCTATAGGCCGTGGAGATATTGGAGTGGTTGCAGGAGCAGTAACTACTGCACAACCAGACGTCCTGACATTTCTCAAAGCACTGGATGTGATGCTTGCAGTCGGTATCTCAGTTTCAGTATCCTCATTTGCATGCTATTTCAGTCAGAGAGCTTTCTGGCTGACCTTACTGTCTGGTCATTCAGTTTTTACTCTGAAGGAAGCAGAATGGGCTTTCTGTAAGCATTTCAGTGTAAATAATAATTTGCATGAGTGTATGCTGCATTATGCCATTATTTTCATGACGGTTATGCAAAATGAACAACATTTCACATCCGGTTCTCATTTATGCAATGCAAGAAAAAATAAAAATAAAATAAATTCTTAGTTTACAGTGGGTTGAATATCTTTGAGATTATTTAAACTGATATATAGCAAATCTCAACTCTTTGATTAAATCGTCACAAAATGTAAACTATATTGTTGCCTAGCTCTAATCTTCTAAATGCAACTGTAAGGCATGAAAATATTAAATATAAACACAAACTTTGTGATTTTCTGTAAAGCTGCTTTGAAACAGTGTGTATTGTGAAAAGTGCAATAGAAAATTTGATTCTAGCTAATTTGCAAAACTGAAATGATTCAGTGCACAATTTGATTCAAATTTGAATGTTTGTTTTATTCAGTACACAGTTTGATTCAAATCAGTTAACTGATTCAATTAAGTATGTTTTTAATACAATTACATTAGGATTCTTCCATCCTGTATATTTTCAGCAGCCTTAATTGTTCTGAATGTGAAATTCAGAATGCAAAATGCATGTTATTAGTACTAAAATAGACTTTAAATTCTTTTATTTAAAAAAATACACATTTTTCTGTCTTTTGCTTCCAGTGTGAAGTGACTTCTTGACGGGTTTTGTGAGTTTGTACCGTTTCACTATCTTCAAACTTACTTTGTAGTGATCAGTGCTAAAATCTTATGTTTGGCACGTCAGGTTTCACTGGCTCTTTAGCCTTTTCTCAGAAATCCTCTGACCTTCTCAAGTTTAAACTGAGTGCCAGTGTACCGAACAAAAAAGACAGCTTTATGCGTTCTCTCTTTCACAGACACCAACACCCCCTCACTTGGATGTGAAACGGTTGTAACTGCGCAAATATTTTTTGACAGTTTCTCAGCCCTGGCCAATTTCTGCTCAGAATATTTTGGTTATGTGAGTGTAAAAGGTCATTTTCCTCATGGTGCAGCTCACAATACAGACCTAGAGGCATTGGTTGATAGTTGGGGCTTGAGAATTATTTTGATTTAGGGATCCACTAAAATTACAAGCATTACAATTTAAGTCAAAATGCCATTAAACTGTACTATGAAAGACAGAATAGGTTGAAAATAAAAGCAGAAATAGATCTATTAACAGAAACCTTGACTGATACACTGATACAACTCTTTTCTAAAGCCTAGACTCATTCATATCAACATCATCCATTCCATTCAGATTCTGGATTACGGGCTTTTCATCCGAAACTAGTTCCTGTAATAGTTTACATGCCGTGCTTACAGTTCTGCGGCCGGTATTTAGGTTTACCCTTGTATTATATCATAACACTATGCTTCATTTTAAATAGAAATGTCATGAGACTGGTCACTGTGAGTACTCTGTGAAAACATGCAAGATGAGGTAAAGTTGGCCAGTTTGAACCAGTAATACCAGTCACTGACGGCCTTAACCTGTGAGCTGTCATGGACGGATACTGACAGAAACAAAAAGCTAATAGCTGCAGGTCAGTTGTGTTGTTAGGAAACAATCACGCCAAGCAGACACGGTTTCCTTTCGCTTTAATAAGAACAGCAAGAGGATCAGCTTATCCAGTGTTACTGTGCAGGTAGCATTGCATAGCTGTTACTATGTATCTAAATGCGTAAAACCGGTTCACCGGTTTGCCAGTTTTCCGTTCTCACATCTCCTTAAGTTTCCTCTCGCTGAAGCAAAGGAACTCAAGCTAATGGTCTTTTGGGCAAACACCAACAAATGGAAACATGGACTTTCCTAAACCTGCCTTTTATTTTTGAGATGCAAATACTTTCACTTTCCCAGTCAGCTGAACAATGTCTATTTTTATCTTGCAGAGCTACCCTCCATGCCTTTCCTTCCCTTCATTGCGGAAAAAAAGGTTCAAAACCAGGTCCAAACTCTTGATTGTTTGTTGTGGATTAGTCAAGGGCTAAAATCTTGTCACGTTAATAAATTAAAATGACTGTCCTGTCCAGTACAGGTTGGCCGCCTTGCCATTTGACAACAGCTGTCAGATCATTTCCCTGTTTAATACTGTAAATCTGCTGAAAACAACCTCTATTGTATAAATTGCTTTATAAATAAAGGTGATCAGCTCAGAAATGCACTAAGGTTCAAAAGTTTGTGATCTGTAAGATTTCTTTTTTTTTTTTTTTTTTTTTTTTTTTTGAAATCATTTTGAAAGAAGATTCTCACAAAGGTTGCATTTATTTGATCCAAATGCTGTTAAAACAGTAATATTGTTAAATATTATTACAGTAAAAAAACAGTATTCTCTTTTAATATATTTAAAAAAATAATTTATTCTTGTGATGCAAAGCTGAATTTTCAGCATCACTCCAGTCTTCATTGTCACATGATCCTTCAGAAATCATTATAAGCTGCAAAAAATCAGCTAGAAAAAAAATCTCTCTCTCTTAAATAAACAAACACACACACACACACACACACACACAATTATATTCATTTTTATTATATACATTTACATTACTATTTTCAACGTTAAAATGGTTGTGCTGCCTAATTTTTTTGTGGAAAATTTATTTTTAATAAAAATCTCATTACAAATGTCTGTATTGTCACTTTTAATAAATTTAATGCTTCCTTGCAGAATATAAGTATTAATTACATGGCAGTACATATTTTGCATCTTGCGAAAAAGTTCCCAAAGGTAAATTTTCATCATGAGACCAGGGGTCCGTTCTTCGTACGTCACTAACTCAGTTAGCTGGATTTGATTGTTGCCGATTTTGCTTGATCTTGGATCATTTGGTTCTTCCAAGCTCATCCTAGACTTGCTGTCATAGCAACAGGTCCGTAAACTTAAACCTGCTCGGGAGCAGGTTTATTTCATGTAAACAGGATTAGATTGCATCTTTTTAAGCAGAATTGATACTTAAAATAGGTCCCAGCCACCGCTACTTTATTACAAGAGTACCCTACTGGTCCAGGGACAATAATTTTAAATAATAATAATTAAAAAATTTATTTAAAAATAAGATAATAATGTTGTAATAAAGCCAGTTTTACTCATTGAAAGATTTATTAGTGATAATTACTTTATAATCGTATTGGAGTCTTGCACACATGCTATACAGTTCATCTGAGTCGTTATATTAATTTGAGTGATGACAGATATTATGAGAGTGGCTTGATGGAGCGCAGGAGATGCAGATAACATGATCGTGACACTTAAGAAACTTAAATTAATGCTGTCACGTAGCAAATCTGTTTCAAAGATAAAATTAAATGAATTGCTAATTACAACATTGAAGTAAAAATGTATAGCCTGTACAAATACTAGAAATCGTGAATATAAATAATTGGGAATCATGTAAAAAAAATTACAAATACATTAAAAACAGCGCACATTTAATTTATCTATTATAACATTTATGTAGTTTTGTTCGCTTGGCTGTTTCCTTATAAAAGTCCAGAAATTTGTCTTGTTTTTCGTCAGGTTTCTTTTTTAATGATATGTTGTCATTACGTTGCTGTCTTGCCGCCAGCCAATCACTGCATTGCTGATCGTGGTTTCGAGTATCGATACATCTGCCCTTTTAAACCAACCCATGAACGCGCAATTATCTCCGATAACTCAATCCAGCCATACTAATCATCAACAACAGGTGCGCTCGAAGAACCGAATTAGCCAGATCTTGATTAGTGCGATGATATCATCTTGGATGTGTCATTTAGTCTCGGATGTAATAAGCGACGTACGAAGAACGGACCCCTGGTCGAACCCAATAATGTAGTGCGATTAAGATATAACTGAAATGGATAGTTTTTGTTCTGGAATCTGATTGATTAATACCGCATTCCAACTGTCCTAAAACATTAATAAACTGTTATGATGATTCACTATGCATATCCCATCCTAATGGATTGGTTTTATCATGTAACATTTCTATAAATGGAACAAGGCACTTAATGACATTGACTCACATTTCTTACTGCTTAATTACGATATTCAAAACGATTTGGCAGCATTTCTCCTCTAGTCAGAGCAAAAAAACATAGAAGTGCAGTGATTCTGTGTGAGTCTTGTAACGTTGTGTTCTGTTTGGCTGATGCTAATGAGAGCAGCCGGGATCCTTGCTAACATGTTGGATTCATTGAGGTTCTGAGGGGAGGGAAATGTGGCTGCCGCCTCCTCTGTGATTACATAAACTCAACAACAGCGCAGAGCAGCCAGAGTCTCGAGAGGCTGCAGTAATTAAGAGAGATCTTCCCGAACAGAGGCATCGTTAAGGCTGCTAATTGCCTGGAGAGCTAATGATGGGGTAGATTTGCATTCCCTCGGACCAAACTCTCCAAGAATGCAGCGACATCCGTAGCCTCAACTGGGTCACGCTGGGTAGGGGAGACTGTGCATGCGAGCGTGAGGGTTTATGTTTGTCCCGTGTATGGAGCCAATTTCAGGCTTTCACACACTTTCTCCTGTTGATATTAAATTCAGGACAGCGTGACACAGACGCTGACCTATCTACAGTGTTTACATGGCCAGATTCTTTACATTCTTTCTTTAATTACATCATTATCAGGGGTGTATGAGCCATGTGGTCTTTTCAAAACACAGTTGGTACTGTAAATGTATAATAAGGCTGGGTGTTATGACACTATGCTATGTGAATGGTGTCAGCTGGTAGACATTATGCTAAAATGTTTGTATTTCAGTAGATATATTTGTGCTATTAATAGTCATGAATGATTTACATGTGAGAGTCAGTCAGAATGAAACAGAGGTGTGTTTCAGATGTCTTTTAGATTGTGACCTAGTATTTAATTTAAGGATATTAATATGATAAAATATTTTAATGACTGATATTAAAATTCTAATACCATTTCATCTAAATTTAGAGTTAAAATTAAATTTAAAATAAGTACAAATCAATTTAGACATTACACTATAATAAACAGAATGAAAATGAATATTCATATTGAAATTCATTCATATTAATTCTGTACTATTTTGTCTAAATTTTAAAAATAAAAATACAATTATTTTAAATAAGTCTTTTTAGACATCGTTATAATGTACAGTATGAAAAACGTCATATTAAAATGCTATTTTGTCTAAAAAATAAAAAATAAACAATTATTTTAAATATAAGTCAAATTAGACATAATATTATAATGTACAGTATGAGGAAAAAAATCAAATTAAAGTTCATATTAAAATACCATTTTGTCTAAATACATTTTTAAAATAAACTAAAAAGAGTTTAAATAAGTCAAATTAGGTGTATGCATGAAATGAAAATTCATTAATATTTGCTGAAGGTTAGTGTTAGATGGCAAATATAGTCTAAATATAAAAAGAGAAAATAAGCATGAATAATTAAATATTCAATGAATATAGAATGATACCAATAAAAAACCCCTCCTGCATTTAAACTAATAAATAATGGCCAGTAATCGATGTTGTACCAAAATATCATGCATCCCTGATTTAATTCCGGAATTTATCATATTTATGGGAATTACCTCATGCTTATTTAATACACGAAGCATTTTCAATAGAATTTCCAGTTAAATATTACCATGGAATTAAATGACATGGTTTGTCTTACTGCCCCAATGTACAATATAACAAATTCTTTTTTTCTTCTTCCCAAAGTGTGACTTTGTGGTACGTTTGTGTAGTGTGTGACTGAAAATAGTTCTGATAATTTAAGAATGTGATGGACCAGCACTTGAATGACTGGAGTCTTTTGATTAGATGCACACTTTTTTTTCCCCCTCAGCGTTGCATTAGAATATTGAAACTATCAAAGGTCAAATCAGGGTGAGTAAGCAGAGAGACAGGGACAGATAAAGTCTGTAAACCTCAGTTCAGTATCAGAGGGAAAACTAACTGTCCACACCCGAGAACAGTAGTTTTACAGCATATTTCCAATCTGAGATATTTACAGTAGCTATAAAAATCATCACAGATCACATTCCAGAGCCCATGTGTTGACTGACAATAAAGCCGGTTCTCATACGTCACTTGATCCTGACAGCGAACGGTTTTAGTTTTTGAAGTTTTCCACCAGAGAGTCCAGGCATGTTTTAGCTGTCAGGTAAATAGCTCATCAGCACCTTACTGGGATCTTGTACAAGGCTGCTGCAGGCCAAGGATTTACTGGTGTCTTCAGTATCCTTAAAGGAACAGTACACCTAAAAATGAAAATTCTGTTATTTAAGCTGACTGAAACACACATCTAACAGATCACTGTCTGCACTCCCACTGGTAGTCAACCCATTTGCGTCGCCAGTTGAAGAATGTACCAATCGCTCTTTTCCATGCAATTGCAATGAATGGTGACTGGAACTTTTCAGCTTCTAAAAATCTTCAGAAGCTGTCAATTTTGTCTTTATCCACAAAACTATTAGTAAGCTGTATAGTAAGATTTCAGAAGGCTTGGAACATAACACACAAGTCATATGGATCATTTTATTAAACATGGTGCTTTTGCATCTTTTTTGATGCTTGAAATTTTCAGACTCCATTTATTGTAATTACTTGTAAAAGAGCGACCAGCGCAGTTTTGGGTGCACACGTAATGTATCTATGTTCCACAGAAGAAAAAAAGTTGTGCATATTTGGAATTACATGAGGGTGTGTACATTTAACTTTTTTTTTTTTTTTTTTAAACTAGTTCTGGTAAATTGCTCATTTCTTCCACAGTTTGTTGGTTGACTGGATATGTGTGTTGTTGTTGTGTGTTTTTTTTTTTTTTGTATTTTGAATAAACCAAGAAATGTGCAGACTCGAACATAATTTTGATCTATATTTTACGCTTTTTTAACCATTTAATTACAGTGACAGTAGAGTGAGCACAGGAAATGAATGGGGAGTAGGGGACTGGGATTGGGAAATAATGCAAATCCAGTTGCGTTACCTGTTGAAACTAAAGCCATGTCAGTCTTTTAACATGAGCTATTTAAATGTGAACTTCTCAGGGGCTTGAACTATAAAATGGCTTTGTTTTGCCCTCAAAGCTTGTCTGAAAAGCAAGATGCAATGTCTGACTAATAAATCCTGTGGTGTTTTTGCTCGTGGTTCTGCTTGCTTTTTGTATGGAGCAGATGTCAGTAAACTCTAGGGTCTTCTACACGTTAGATGTGAGATATTTTAATTGCTATTTTAATAGCCATTTTTAATATTTTAATATCTATTTTAAAAGCATTTGGTTCATTTCTGTAAATTAGTTATTTAAAATGGATTATATCCAATGATCTGTTTAAATTACAAATTATAAACTGGATTTTGTCTTTTTTTTAACATTTTGCAACTGACTTTTTGATCAAAATGACGGCTCCTTTGTTCAAAAATATAATCCTTTTAGCAGTTTCTTTCACTAATTTTAATCATTAATATTGATGAAAATATTAAAACTGCATTTTTCTGGGTTAAGAAACTCAAACTGAATTTAAAGTGGTTTCTCGCTCTCCTTATGGGTGCTACAGCTTTAAAAACGCACTCCAGGAATGTCAGTCAGGTGGCACCTCTCTATGATTCCTGATTGCTACAGTGTCGGTGGATTTGAGCTGCAGTCATGTGGAATAGGATGAAAGGTGTTCTGAAGATCAGGTGAAGGCAGTTTACCTTTCAACAGCAGCCAGTGGCTCAGAGATGTGGAAACTATGAGACACATCTGTGGCATTTCAGCTTGATGTCAAATTAAACTTGACCGACACTCGCTCCATATGTGGGTTTTCCATTTTTTTGCCTCTCTTCTCACACTCCTTTTTTCCCCCCTCCCACAGCACTCCTGAGAGCATTGGGCAGCAGCTTGTGGTCACATGATGCCATTTACAGTCAACCTGATTGGCCCGTCCCCTTGGGGATTCAGAATTTCTGGAGGGAGAGACTTTAAGAAGGCCATAACAGTTTCCAAGGTAATTTTCATCTCTGTTAACCAAACTACCAGGCCAGAACATGGTTCATCTCTTTGTTTTTTTGCATCAGTGATTAAGGCAATGATGCCTCATACCTAAACGCTTGATACTTTTCGCATTACACACTGTGTTGCACTCTGTCTCCCTGACTACTTCAACCAAACAAGATATATAATTAAA
>JAFVLL020005339.1:0-13847 GCA_021397915.2 Tor tambroides | reverse complement strand
GTTAAGCTAACTGAGACTTGTTATAGCACTTGCATATCATTGCTCTTTTGTTGATTTTGATTGCTTCCATTGTCCTCATTTGTAAGTCGCTTTGGGTAAAAGTGTCTGCTAAATGATTAAATGTAAATTTTATATTATACATAATATATTTAATACATACTATAACATTTTTCTTAAATATAAACATGGATTTGTTTGTATTTATATATACATAATAAATATACACAGTACACACTCATATATTAACAAAAACTTTTACAGTGGGGAAAAAAAATATATATTTTGTCTAAATTATTTATTAGATTTTGTACCTTTGCCCACTGACAAAGAAATGATCAGTTTATAATTTTAATGGTAGGTTTATTTGAACAGTGAGAGACAGAATAACAACAACAACAAAAAATCCAGAAAAATGCATTTCAAAAAAGTTCTAAATTGATTTGCATTGTAATGAGTGAAATAAGTATTTGATCCCCTATCAATCATCAAGATTTCTGGCTCCCAGGTGTCTTTTATACAGGTGAGGAGCTGAGATTAGGAGCACTCTCTTAAAAGGAGTGCTCCTAATCTCAGCTTGTTACCTGTATAAAAGACACCCGTCCACAGAAGAAATAAGTCAATCAGATTCCAAACTCTCCACCATGGCCAAGACCAAAGAGCTGTCCAAGGATGTCTGGGACAAGATTGTAGACCTACACAAGGCTGGAATGGGCTACAAGACCATCGCCAAGCAGCTTAGTGAGAAGGTGACAACAGTTGGTGTGATTATTCGCAAATGGAAGAAACACAAAATAACTGTCAATCTCCCTCGGTAACTGGGGCTCCATGCAAGATCTCTCCTCGTGGAGTTTCAATGATCATGAGAACGGTGAGGAATCAGCCCAGAACTACACGGGAGGATCTTGTCTATGATCTCAAGGCAGCTGAGACCATAGTTACCAAGAAAACAATTGGGAACACACACCATGAAGGACTGAAATCCTGCAGCGCCCGCAAGGTCACCCTGCTCAAGAAAGCACATGTACAGGCCCATCTGAAGTTTGCCAATGAACATCTGAATGATTCAGAGGAGAACTGGGTGAAACTGTTGTGGTCAGATGAGACCAAAATCGAGCTCTTTGGCATCAACTCATCTCGCCGTGTTTGGAGGAGGAGGAATGCTGCCTATGACCCCAAGAACATCATCCCCACCATCAAACATGGAGGTGGAAACATTATGCTTTGGGGGTGTTTTTCTGCTAAGGGGACAGGACAACTGCACCGCATCAAAGGGATGATGGATTGGGCCATGTACCGTCAGGGCCAGGGCACTGAAAATGGGTCGTTGATGGGTATTCCAGCATGACAATGACCCAAAACACATGGCTAGGGCAACATAGGAGTGGCTCAAGAAGAAGCACATTAAGGTCCTGGAGTGGCCTAGCAAGTCTCCAGACCTTAATCCCATAGAAAATCTGTGGAGGGATCTGAAGGTTCGAGTTTCCAAACGTCAGCCTCGAAACTTTAATGACTTGGAGAGGATCTGCAAAGAGGAGTGGGACAAAATCCTTCTTGAGATGTGTGCAAACCTGGTGGCCAACTACAAGAAACGTCTGACCTCTGTGATTGCCAACAAGGGTTTTGCCACCAAGTACCAAGTCGTGTTTTGCAAACATGTTTTGCACTCATTAAAATGCAAATAAATGTATAACTTTTTTGAAATGTGTTTTCCTGGATTTTTTGTTGTTATTCTGTCTCTCATTATTCAAATAAACCTACCATTAAAATTATAGACTGATCATTTCTTTGTCAGTGGGCAAACATACAAAAACAGCAGGGGATCAAATAATTTTTCCCCCCACTGTACATACCACATGCATACCATGCATAAAGTAAATTTGCACTCACTCATCTGTGATCTAATGCTCTCTTTCTGTTTTTCCATCATCTTCATTCGTTCTTCTGCTCTCTCTTCCTCTGCTCTTCTTCTCTCTTTCATCTCCTGAAAAATCTTTCTATCTATTTCAAAATGGCAGCCATTGTTTTGTGCTGCTGTCTCCTCAATCTTCTCTAGCAGCTCCTTGATCTGAGTGTCATCACTCCTGTTCTGATTATTGAGAACATGATGCCTGTTCCCACATTGGTCCAGCAGCCACTGGAGATCCTTCCCTTCACTCTCGATGTGCTGCTCTATAGATGTGTCTAGCAGTGTGTCTCCATATGTGAACAGCACTATAGTGTGACTCCGGACTCTTTCACCGAGGAGATCCAGATATCCTTGCAATGCCTTTCTCTCAGTCTCTTTAAATCTAGTGTCTGCTCGAATAAGCAGTAGTACAATATGTGGTCCTGGAGGACAGAGAGACACACTAAGCAAAATCTCCTGCTTCAGTAACTCAGGATTTTCCTCTACTAGTTTATTCCTCCACCATCCTGGAGCTTCAATGACAGTGATGTGTCTATCTGCCACTTCTCCATGTCTCCTCACACACTGAGCAGATCTTTTCAAGTCAAACTCCTCTCTGCCCAGGATGGTGTTTCCTGCTGAACTCTTCCCAGCAGCTCTATTACCTAGTAACACAATCCTCAGCTCTGAGAGATGTTGGTTGTCACCTGCAACAAATAGAAAAAAACACACTTGTGCAAAAGGATATTGTACTGAGAATCTGTAAATATCTGCTGTATATCTGCTTAATAAAATCTCTAAGTAATAAAATAAGTAGGTGCTAGGGGAATTATTGATGATGAGCTATGACTTTTAAACCTTGTGCATTATTTTTCAATAATTTAACACTTCAAAGTCAATTATTTTGCTTATACCTGAGTTAACACAAGAAGACAGTATTTAGATTTTTTTTATTTCAAAACATATTTTTCTTTTTATGTCCTTGCTCTTGCATGTAGAATTATTTTCTTGCACATCCAACACCAAGTCTCTGTTCGTTGCTAATTCCAAACCATCATTTCAGAGGCCTGAGCCCTTGATATGCAATTATGAGAGAGAGAAATATTGTGTGTAACCAGAGTTGGGTAGTAACTGATTACATGCAATCTGGATTACATAATCAGATTCCAAAAATGAAGTACTTGTAATTAGATTAAAATTACATACTCGTAATCAGAGTACAGATACTTTTTTATGGATGATTACATATTATTTATACAATAGCAGTAATTTATTCACAATTTATTGATTCTCACTAATTCCACTTTTTCATCTTTTAATTTTTCCTTTCTAAAATAGCCTACCACTTATATACAGTTAGAAAGTCTTACAGTTTTGTGGACATTCACACAGAGATCAGTCATTAGTCAGGTGGCCACACAGCATTTCAGTAGCCTTTAATGAGGCTTAGTTTTGTCTGATGTAAGAGTGTATTGTTTGTTTTATTTTTGGTTTTGATTATAGTTTTTGTACAGCACTTTGGGTCAACCTAGAGTTGTGTGAAATGTGCTTTATAAATAAAGTAAACAAACAAACAAACATTTGACACGTTTATTCAGGTTTAAGAAGTGTTTTAAAATCGCTTCAACTACTGATGAACACATTCATTTTTATTTGAATTATCATTCAGTCAGTTACATGCACGCTGTTGACATGGGGTACAGGAGGGTCATGACCCACGCAGTTTTGAAAAGACAGCAATCGGCCCCCACACTTTTGACAAGGGAAAATAGCCTGCGCTATTTGCTAACTAAAACCTCTGACAACGAACATCACATTCAAGATTCAAAGATTCAAGATTCAAGATTTTTATTTGTCACATACATAGTTATACAGAGTATAACCAGCAGTGAAATGTTAGTCAGGTCCGCTCCATGGACAGTGCAATTATATGCAAAACAAACACAAGAGTATACATAAATATAAAAGGTAAAAAATAAATGAAGTAGAAATAAAACAAAATACAAAATAAAGTGTGCAAAAAATAAGTGTGCAGGACAGTATACTGTAGACCATAATAAATAATATGAGAAGGAATGTGCAATAGAATGTGCAAACAGGTTGAACAGGTTATTTACATAGCAGTAATGGTATTATTAATGATTATTAAGTGGCATCATGTTGATGTTATGAGACCGAGTTTGAGTTTGGGAGCCCTACGATGGCCTGGGAAGAAACTCCTCTAAGTCTCTCAGTTTTTGCCGTCAGGCTACAGAGCGCACCAGATGAAATGCAGCAAAGTGAAGAAACGGTTACCAGGGTGATTTGAGTCCTTGATGATTTTGACAGCTCTGCTCTTGCAGCGTTTGAGGTAGATGTCCTGCAGGGAGGGGAGAGCAGACCCTGAGATAATGTTTAATGCACTTTATGTTGTTGATAACAAATGGAATATATTTTCTTATTCTTAGTAATTTTATATCAATATCCTATGGTAACCTACACCCCAGAACCTTGTCACGACATGGCCACTGTTCCAGAGTCTCATCTTGTCATGGCTGCCATTCCAGAGTCTCGTCACATCTCAGCTGATCTTACAGAGTTTTGTCACATCTCAGCTGATCTTCCAGAGCCTCGTCACGACAAGCCTGCCACGCTAAAGCCTGCTCACGTCAAGTCTGCCAACTCAAAGGCTACTCATGTCAAGCTACAGTCTTCAGCCATCATGGATGCCACTCCAGTGTTCCAGAGCATCGTGAATGTTGCATTTGAAGACACAAAGTCAGTCTCAAGGCGTTCAAGCCTGGCATCCAGCGTGGAGGACCCTCAGTTGGTGTCGGTGCAGGCTGCTGGCATTTCAGGGGTTGCTACGTTCATGAGACATGCAGACTCTACGCTCACGAGCCACACAGTTTACAAGCTCTCTAGCGACACAGTTTCAACACTTTCAAGCCTGCCGGCCGCTACTCACCCCAGTTCCCCAGGCACAGCACCGTCAGTCTTGGAAATAGACAATGTACTCTCTGTCCTGCCAGTTATGGCTACGGCCATTCTCTGTGTTTGGGCTGCACACACCACTGTAGTTTCCCCAGAGGTGGCAGCCTTCGCTGCAGAACCTCCTGAGGTAGTACCGCCCACTCTATTCCCCGAAACTGATCCCAAGTCTAGCCCAGAGGAGGCTTCTGATCCCAAGTCTAGCCCAGAGAAGGCTCCTGATCCCAAGTCTAGCGCAGAGAAAGCTTCTCTTCCTGAGTTTAACCCAGAAAGGGCTCCTATTCCCAAGTCTAGCATAGAGAGGGATCCTATTCCCGAGTTTAGCCCAGAGAGAACTCCTGATCCCGAGATTGGCCCAGAGAAGGCTTCTGTTCACAAGTTTAACCAAGAGAGGTCTCCTTTTCCCGAGTTTAGCCCAGAGAGAGCTCCTGATCCCGAGTTTGGTCCAGAGAGGGTATCTGTTCTAGACCAGAGTCCAGTGCAGGCTCCAGCCCCAGACCAAAGTACAGTGCAGGCTCCAGCCTCCGAGCTCGGTCTAGTGCCCGCTCTTGCCTCAGAGCTCATCCAGGATCCTGCTCTAGTCCATGAATCTGCTCTAGAGTTTGCTCCTAGTCCAGAGTCCGCTCCCCTAAGGTAGCAACTTCAGTTGCAGAACCTTTCATGGCGGAAACAGCCATTCCAACTCCGCTATACTCCAACTTCCGAGACCGTAGCAACACCCTCCCCCAAGCTCTCTGTGTTCCCTGTTGCCTCTGTTTCTACCACGGACACTAGTTTTGAACTCTCCCTGTTTTCTGATGCCTCTGTTATGGTCGCTAGTGCTGCCTCTGAACTCCCTGTGTTTGTTGTAGCCCCTATTGCTACTGCTGCAGAACCTCCAGAGGTGGCAGGGGTGTTTGCTTCAGCTCCTCTGAAGACAGGGGACGCCCACTAATGAACTCTTTGTCTGTCCTGACGAGGTCATGGAGACTGTCAGTGAATCCCCTGTTATACCTGTCTAGGCCTTAGAAGCCACTCATGAACTCTCAGCCCTGCCTGTTACGGTCACAAGGACCACCTTTGATCTCTCAGTCTGTCCTGACGCAGTCACAGAGACCACCTCTGAATTCATTCAATGTCCTGTCCTGGCCAATGAGGCCTTTCCTGAACTCTCTGTTTGCCTTGTCCCAGCCGAGGAGGCTATCTACGAACTCTCATCCTGTCTTAAACTGGCCCTGGAGGCCAATTATGAACCATTGTCCTATCCCGACCCAGCCACAGAGACTTCTTTTGAACTTTCAGCCTTGTCTGTCATAGCCGAGGAGGCTGTTTGTGAACTTCCTGACTGTCCCGTTGCGGCTGTAAGGGGCGTTTGTGAACCCTTATCTCTGCCTGTCACGGCCACTGAAGCTGTAAATGAGCTTTCGGTATGCCCTGTTAACCCAGTCATATGCCAAAGAGGCCACTAATGAACAATCTGTCTGTCCAGTTACATCCAATGAGTCTGAGTGTGAACAGCTTGTTTATCCAGTTTCAGTCACTGAGTTCGACACCCCACTATCTGTTTGTCCAGTTTCAACTAATGAGCCTGAGTGTGAATTATCTGCCTGTCTAGTTTCAGTTACTGAACAGTCTGCCAATCCAGTTTCAGTCAATGCTTTTGATTTTGAACTGACCGCCTATCCAGTTTCAATTACTGATTTTAGTTGTGAAATGTCTACCAGTCCAGTTCCAGTCAATGCACCTGGTTTTGAACTGTCTGTCTGTAGGGATTCTGTTGTTAAATCTGATTTTGATCTGTCTGTTCAGTCTGTCTCTGCTAATGCACCCAACTTTAAACAGCTTGTCAATCCAGTTTCAGTAAGTGAGTTTTAGATCTAGATGTCTGCCCAATTTCAAGTAAGGTGTCTGAATACGGACAATCTGCCGGTCCAGTTTACCCAAGTATGTCTGGTTTTGAACTCTATCTTGCCAGTTTTAGTCAGTGAGTCAAATTATGAGCTGTCTGCCCGTTCAGTGTTTCCAAAAGTCACGATCCCTGTTCTGTCTTGTGTTATGCTTTGGATTTTTATGTTGAAGTGCTTCTCTGTCTTCACTTCCTGAGTTTAGTTCCTGTTTCCTTAGTCTGATTTTTTGTTCCCATAGTTACCCTTGTGTGTTCCTATGACAACTGCCCACGCCCCCTTGTTACCTCGTTTAGCTTGTCTGCCTGTGTGTATTTAAACAACCTGATTTTCACTTGTGTTTGCTGGTCGTTGCTGGTTGTTGTTGATGCAAAAATCATCCAGTATCCTTGTTATGTTTTAGAATAAATATATCGAAATATCCATAAAAACAGAACTGTTCAAAATAGTTATCATAATATTTCAGAATAGAGTTGATCTCATTCTTTTCCACTGGCTAAATAGTATTTCAATTGTTTTAAACAATTTAAATCAAATTAAATTTATGCCATTTTGCTGATAAGGTAAACATCTTTTAGTTATTTTTAGTAGAAACAGAGAGGCCTATATTTATTGCAGTGTAAATACAATTGTCTGACTCGGCCTGTCACTGACAAAGTATTTTAAACGTTTTCTTCAAGTTATATCCTTCAAATAGAGTGGTATTTTTCATAATGTTGTGGAGATGCCTTCACATGACAGCTGCAGTTGTATTGAACCTATTCAAACCGGACAATGGACAGTTTGACTACCAAATCCAGCAGTGTCTGGCATAATATCGAAGTAAGTGTGTATCATTGATCATTGTTCTCGCTAAAAAAATATATTTTCTCATAAAATAAGATCTTCAGTTTTGTTTAAAGATGAATTTTGTGCACCTATAGCACTCCTCGCTGTCATTAAAACATAGCATGCCACAGGAAAAATGATCAAGCGCACCCACTACAAATATGTCTAAATTCATATAATTTTGGTTTAACTTCTGCGTATTGACTAGTGTATAACAACATGTTTAAAATCGTTGTTTACTTTTTTTTTTCATGGAGTGAGAAAACTGTGTTTGCATGTAGGTGCGCAAATTTTCCCATCAAGTGTGTTTTTATAAATCCCACCTTTTGCGTAGGAAGTGGTGTACACCTTTTTCAGGGCAGGTTTTGTGCATACGCAACGGTTATAAAAGAGGCCTCTGGAAACCTGTTGCTTGAGTTTGACAGCGGAAAACATGGGCTCTAAACAGTTTTAAGAGCACTTTAGGCATGCAACACACCCCCTGAGGTGAAATTCATGTGGGAGAACAACTTGCTGCAAAGTGGTCTACCTGTGCCTTACCAAAGACATCCCAAATTGTCTGTACAGTCCAGAGGTGCAGCCTCCATTCACCATGGACATGAAAATATATATACTGTGTAAGCAAAAAAAACAACAACAACAACAAAAAAACAAGCCTCAAGCTGTTTATAACAAACTGTATAAAAACGCTTACTTGGGTCATTGACGTATAAGAATTTTCGATAGGCCAATTTTAAAATACAAAATAATAATAATAATAATAATAATAGTAATAATAATAATAATATCTATTGTAATTGTTCAAGCATTAAGAATGTTGTGTACACATAAATTCATATGAAAATTTTAAATGAAGTGATTTTAGTGTTTTATCATCTAGATGAATTGGCCTTAGCCTAAAAAAAGTAATGTGGTGTGACCATGTTTTATTTAAAAATTATTTTGTTTAACATGCTTAACATTTTTTAGATGTTCTCAGTAATTAAAGTGTTTAGAAACAAAGTATTTGTATTTATTTTGAGTTTTTGTAAACAATGATCTCATATTTTTGTTTTATAATTTCAGATTTAATTTACTACAGTTATTGCTATTATTGGTCACACCACATGATGAGTGGTCGCTCCAAATGATACAAATACCTTATATCATTAAAAATGTATTTCACACTTAAATGCATACCTCGGGTCTTTAGCGACCCGGGACATCATTCTCTACCCTCTCCCTCCTTCATTTTTTTCAAAGTTAGACATCAACTTTCTTAGTATTTCTCAGTCTATTCATTATAAACAATATAACAAGAAAAAAATTGTAAAATGGTTTGAATGATTTTACTGCAGAGCAATTACTGTATGCAATGAAATATAAATGTCACTGCCATTTGATGCTGGATGTGGTGAATAAGCTTCCATTGATCAAAATATTGAATATGAAGTCATTGAAAAGGATAGTTTTGAGAATATGGTTGAGATCGCGAATATGAGTCAGATGCTGAATATACTGTGGAAGTGTGCTCTGACGATGACAGCGATGGTAAAATCATCTGCTCAGATTGAACCCTTTTAACCCCTTAGCTGTCAAAGTTCGGCGACGGCCCTAGATTAATAAGGTAGGTTTAGGGTTCGTAGAATAAGTTGACATATACTTGCAAAGTATTTCATAGTCAGTATGTTGTATGTTGTGGACCCATCAAAATAAAGTGTTAGAAGATATTAAGCAGACAGTCTACTAATACTCTACTAACTGCTAGTTGACATGTAGTTGCAAAGTTACTTACTGTTAGTAGAATGTCTAAAGTGGACTATCGAAATAAAGTGTTACCTACTAAAATAATGTATTTTATGTATATAAATCATAAATTGAATATAAAAGCACAAAACTCCCAATCTGCAGAGCTGGGTAGTAACCGATTATATGTAATCTGGATTACGTAATCAGATTCCAAAATTTAAGTACTTGTAATTAGAGTAAATTACATTTTAATATACTCGTAATTTATTTATTCTCTCTAATTCCTCTTTTTTATCTTTTACATTTTCCTTTCTAAAATAGTCTACTGCTTATATAAACTCAGAAAGTCCAGTTTTGTGGACATTCACACATAGACTAGTCATTAGTCAGGTGGCGACACAACATTTAACCAATGGATTTACAAAAATCATTTCAGGTTTAAGAAGTGTTTCAACATTGCATCAACTACTGATGAACACATTAATTTTTATTTGAATTATCACTCAGTAGGTTATTTAACCATGTATTATTATGTATTATTGAAAGGCTTTTGTCTTTCAAATTAATTAAAATGCACAAATTCTCGTTATTTCTTATTAGCAGACATTCTCAAACTTTTTTGTCATCTGAACCTCTTTCACCTAATATATTTAAACGGGTGGTCAATCAGCAATTCTGTAAAAGACAAAATCTCCCTTTGCATTGAACTTTGAACGTTGTAACTTTGCAGATGTTGTTTATGCTCAAACAGCAACATTATACACTAACTGAAGTTAAAAAAGTGAAATCACAATCAACCACCCCTTTAAGTACCCCTGAGATTTTAAAATAAATATTTTAATAATCACATTTGCATGTTCACAGTTCTGTGACATTGGTTAATGGTCATATGGTGTGCAGGTAAACATAAAATATTTCTTCTTTTTTAGTAAGTGAATTATTTTGATTGTTATTTTAAAATGATTTATTTTAATTTTACATTTTTATGATTTAATTACATGTTTGCCTTTCATTACACTCACAACCCCCCTGCAGTTCCTTTATGAACCCCAGTTTTGGAAACCTTGATGTAATATCTTTAATGCACTTCATGTTGTTCATTACAATGAAAGTAATATATTTTTTTCCTCTTTATATTTTTACATCATTATGGTACAAGATTATCCTGTTTAAATTAATGTGATAAACGAGTTAGGTCAAAAGTAATTTAAAAGTAATCTAAAAATAATCTGATTATATTGTCTGAAATGCATAATGTAATGGATTACGTTACTGACTACAATTTTTGTCATGTAATTTGGAATCAGTAACGGATTACAATTTGTAAGTAATCTACCCAGCTCTGCCAATCTGGGACATATATCTATAACGGAAAACACTCTGCAGTTGTCATGTGTGTATCTTGTTTCCCCTCCTCGTGTGACCTTATTTGGACTTCCTGTTCCGTTCCTCGTTTTGTTATTAGTTAATCTGTTCCCAGCCTTGTTTGTTTAATTATCTAGTTAAGTCTTCCTTTTATAAGCCCTGTGTTTCCCTGCCTCTGTGTCCTGTCTTGAATTGTACCCCTTGTATTGTAACCTTGTTTTGAAATCGTTTGTTTTGATTATTAAAAGTATTTACGTTATATCTCTGCTTCCTTGGATTCTCTGAGAGATCAAATGCTATTAAAACAGAACAACGCACTAATGTGATATTTTCAAATTCAGTCAAAATTTACAAACACATAATTGGCCACCTAAACAAAACAAGCTAGCTTCCCACAAAAGGTCACTATGAAATTTATAATAAAAATAAATAATTGTAGAAATAATTTAATATTCATTGTTTTTTTTTAGGTCATTTTTAGGTAACTACATACCAGCCATTAAAAAGGTTATTATATATATATATATATATATATATATATATATATTTTTTTTTTTTTTTTTGTGCTGTTAATTTTTTACTCACTCATCTGTGATCGGATCTTCATTCGTTCTTTAGCTCTCTCTTCCTCTGCTCTCCTTCTTTCTTTCATGTCCTGTAAAAACTTTCCGTCTAGTTCAAAATGGCAGCCGTTGTTTTGTGCCACTGTCTCCTCAATCTTCTTTAGCAGCTCCTTGATCTGAGTGTCATCACTCCTGTTCTGATTGTTGAGAACATGATATCTGTTCCCACATTTGTCCAGCAGCCACTGGAGATCCTTCCCTTCACTCTTGATATGCTGCTCTATAGATGTGTCTAACAGTGTATCTCCATGAGTGAACAGCACTATAACGTGATTCCAGAATCTCTCACTGAAAAGATCCAGATGCCCCTGCAATACTTTTCCCACATAATATTTAAATCTAGTGTCCACACGCATGAGCATTAGTGCAGCGTGTGGTCCTGGAGGACAGAGAGACACGCTGAGCAAAATCTCCTGCTTCAGTATCTCAGGACTTTCCTCTGCAGGTATATTCCTCCACCATCCTGGAGCTTCAATGACAGTGATGTGTCTATCTGCTACTTTTCCATGTCTACTCACACACTGGGCAGATCTCTTCAAGTCAAACTCTTCTCTGCCCAGGATGGTGTTTCCTGATGAACTCTTACCAGCTCTTCTGTGACCCATTAACACAATCCTCAGCTCTGAGAGATGTTGATTGTCTCCTGCAAATCAATAATGCATACATTAAGAGAATAGTTCACAATAGTTAAATAATAATAATAATAATAATAATAATAGTAATAATACAATTCTTTGCATCAGTACAAACTGAGTGAACACCAAGTGTAGAAAATGTGCAAGAATCAATCTGATTTAAGTTCATTTGGGATACGAGATATGAAGTACTACTTAGACACATTCTGAGAATATCAGGCCAGGGGCCGGTGGGATAAATTGCTTAGACTAGTCTTAAAAAGTTAGTCATGTAATATTTTTTTCTTCTAGACTGGTCATAACTTTTTAAAATCAGTTACAAAAGGTAGACTGGTCTAATTTGAAATGAAATGTAAGACTGGTTATCCCTTGACTGACACTTAACATAGTGGCTATGTATAAGCAACCGGCCCCATAACTGCACATAATATACAGCCTAGATTCTATACTGTTGAGAAGTACTTAAAGACAAATGCAAGGTGCATTACATACTGGCAGTAGTGAACCAACAGCGAGTTCAAATTCTTAAACAGATAATAAAAATAGTCACTTGGTCAAAAATCATCGCTTACAAAGTCTCTCAGTGAGTCATATTTATTTGAGGTGAAGCACAAACATGAATTCAAAATGCTGTAGTGTGTTATTGACTCTCAGCTACAACAGAGTTCCTCATCACTGCTAAAAATTAAAGTTGTTTAACCAGTAGACCATTAGGCTTTTAGATTGGCACAAACTATGTAAAATGTTGTTGTCACAGATCAACTCTTACATGCATGTTCAGGAAGCACAGATTGTGTTGGTATTATCCTTGGTTCAGAACTAACACAATTTATAACGCATATTTCTGGTCAAATGTTGAAAAAGTATGCTTTTCTGTGTAATCATGAGAGTAGTGCTTTAAAGTAATACTGAAAAAGGTTCTGAATCATTTTCAAAAGAGAAAACTTACCAATGTCCATTTTCACTTCTTTGTTTTGTAGGAGCTTCTGAGTAAAGTTCCTCTAGCTATCTAGTTTTTACTTTCGCACTCGGTCGGATTCCTGCCCAAACATGTCTGCTATTTTCTCCAGTCAGGGCTCAAGAAAGTGTCACATATCCAGAGGTAGATAAAGTACACAAATCAAGTACCTTGAGTAAATGTACAGATACCCTAATAAAACATTACTCCAGTAACAGTATAAAGTAATCCTTTTCAATTTTACTTGGGTACAAGTATAAAAGTACTTGATTTTTAATGTGCTTAAGCATTAAAAGCAAAAAGTAGGGTACATCATTTGAAAATAATTTTACATCATTTCACACCATTTGAAAGTGCTGCGGCAGCAGGTTAGATGAATGGGCATTAATTTGTGTTATTTTAACTTTGTTTATTTTTTAATTAAACCTACCCTATTTTCAGATGTTAATCCTAGGCCTACATGTCTACTTGTATGTGTATTTTATTCACAATAGAACACAGAGAACATAAAGGTTTAAACTGAGAAAATTTACACTTATCCACTAAATGAGCTCATTTCAAATTTGATGCCTGCTACAGGTCTTAAAAAAAGTTGGCACAGGGGCAACAAAGGGCTGAATAAGCAAGACATTTTGAAAAGATTCAGCTGGGAGAACATCTAGCAACTATTTAAATAAATTGACATCAGGTCTGTAACATGATTAGCTATAAAAGGGATGTCTTAGAGAGGCAGAGTCTTTCAGAAGTAAAGATGGGCAGAGGCTCTCCAATCTGTGAAAGAGTGCGTAAAAAGATTGTGGAATACTTTAAAAACAATGTTCCTCAACATCAAATTGCGAAGGCTTTGCAAATCTCATCATCTATAGAGCATAACATTATCAAAAGATTCAGAGAAACTGGAGAAATCTCTGTGCGTAAGGGACAAGGCCGAAGACCTTTGTTGGATGCCCATGGTCTTCGGGCCCTCAGACG
>JAFVLL020005336.1:20370-35749 GCA_021397915.2 Tor tambroides | reverse complement strand
TTAATTTCGAAACATTTCGACTTTAATCTCGTAATATTTCGACTTTATTCTCGTAACATTTCGACTTTAATCTCGTAACATTTCGACTTTAATCTCGAAACATTTCGACTTTAATCTCGTAATATTTCGACTTTATTCTCGTAACATTTCGACTTTAATCTCGAAACATTTCGACTTTAATCTCGTAATATTTCGACTTTATTCTCGTAACATTTCGACTTTAATCTCGTAACATTTCGACTTTAATTTCGAAACATTTCGACTTTATTCTCGTAGTATTTCGACTTTATTCTCGTAATATTTCGACTTTATTCTCGAAATATTACGACTTTAATCTCGTAATTTTAGATTTTTTTTTTTTTTTAAGGTGGCACTAAAACGCCGTCGTATTAATCTCTGGTCACTGCAGGAAGATTTTTCTTGAAATAACATTGCTTTGGGGTAAAAATCTGCTACTTACTTGTGTACTAGACGTTGTACAAAGTAGAGCTAGTTTAAGACATGCAGATAAAAGCATAGACACACTATTTATTTATTTATTTATTTATTTATTCTTCAGAGTGACCCGTTTAACACGACTGCCGTCCTCATTGGTCGATCTCAGCGAGCCAATGGAAGTCGTCCGTTATGAGCAGGGAGGCTACAGCCACGCCCACCACGACAGCAGCCCCACCAATCACGACAGCAGCTGCGCCCACACACACCTGGCAGCTAATAACTCCGCCTCCAAGCAGGTCGCATGCAGGTACATCTACTGTTTAAGACATTTGAAATCTGTTTGATTGACTCTTAAAAATGCTATGGCATAATAAAATGGCTGTATCTGACCTAATACGCAGGTATCTGACGGTCTTGCTGCATCTGAACTCGGCGGATGGAGGTGGAGAGACCAGCTTTCCTGTGGCTGACAACAGGACATACGAGGAGGAGGTGAGCCATTTCCTGTTTCTATGGCAACAGGGGGAGGTGAGCTCTGTTGCCATGCAACCAGGCAGCAACAGGAAGAAGGTTTTGAATTATGATAGCTATCTTAGGCACTTGACGTTATTGCAGCTTCACTTATGTGTGTGTGTGTGTGTGTGTTTAAGGTCTTAGGTGATCTCTCTCAGCAGTACTGTGATAAAGGTAATCTGAAGGTCAAACCTGTAGCTGGAACCGCTTTGCTGTGGTATAACCACCTCTCAGATGGCAATGGTGAGTTTCTCTTTTTCATATGCCTCCATTTCCTGTATTTGTGACTATATGGCCTGATTTCATAGACAGGGCTTAGACGAAACCAGGATAAAGCCATAGTTCAGTTAGGACATTTAAGTAATTTTTATAAACATGCCTTAGAAAAAAAGCATTACTAGTGTTCATCTTAAGACAAAACAAAGGCACTGACATATTTTAAGATCAGTCAGTGCAAGTTTCTTTCAGTTGAAACAGCTCAGATTAACATTTTAGTCTAGGACTAGGCTTAAGCCTTGTCTGTGAAACCGGGGGTACATTTTTTTTATTATTATTGTTATCAGAGCTGGGTAGACTACTTACAAATTGTAATGAAAAGCCAATTAATTAAAAAAATCATAAAAAATGATAAATTAAAGTAAATCATTTACTTTAGATAATAAAAGATATATTTGTTTACCTGCATGTCATGTGACCATGATCAATGTCAGAGAAACATGAACATTCAAATGTGATACTTAATTATTAAAATATTTATTTGAAAATCTCAGGGTGCTTAGGGGGTGAAAGAGGATCAGACAACAAAAAAGTTGTTGAATTTTTGTGCATTTTAATGTGTTTGAAAGACAAACGCCTTCCAAAGTACCGGTAATACATACATTATACATACACAATACATTCAAATAAAAATTAATGTGTCCATCAGTAGTTGATGCAATGTTGAAACACTTGTTAAACCTGAAATGATTTTTGTAAATCCAGTGGTCAAATGCTGTGTAGCCACCTGACTAATGACTGATCTCTGTGTGAATGTCCACAAAACTTTGTATATGAGCAGAAGACTTTGTATATGTGTATATGAGCAGTTGGCTGTTTTAGAAAGAACATTAATATTAATAATATGCAAAAAAGAAGCTGTAGTCTGATTATGAGTATTTTCAAATGTAATAAAATCTAATTACAAGTACTTCATTTTTGGAATCTGATTACGTAATCCAGATTACATGTAATCAGTTACTTCCCAGCTCTGATTGTAGTGTATGCATGCATAATGAATATTAATGAACTCACCATTGTTGTTCTTCACGTATTTCCGTCAGGTTGGGTTGGAGAGCTGGATGAATTCTCTCTGCACGGCGACTGCTTAGTCTCTCGGGGCTTCAAATGGACAGGAAGGGTGTGGGTGAACATCGACCCTGACCAGCAGCGGCAGGAGCGCTACCAGCGCCTGATCTCATGGCATCCAGACGGGCAAAGCACAAAGCCCGAGCATGGAGACCTTCACCAAGACCTCTGAACCAGACGATCAGACAGCCGATCTAGAATCTGTTTCCGCTAATGTGAAGCCTTGTGTAGGAAAGTAAAATCTGGTGGAGTAAGAGATACATGAGCTTTACCTTTGTATAGCTGTCAGCCCCTGCTCCGGTGACATATCATTTAATATTCATGAGTTCAACAGGGAAATTGCTTTCAATAATAGCTAAACGTTCACTTATATATAGTTTGCTGGTGTTGCACAACTTATTTATTCCCTATTTATGAAAGAGTTTTATTCAATGTGGCATATTTATTGAAGTTATTATTTATTTGTCATATTGCTATTTATTTATTCATTCATTCATATATATGAAATGTGTGGTGTGTACATATATATATATATATATTATTAGTGCTGTCAAACGATTAATCGTGATTAATCGCATCCAAAATAAAAGTTTTTGTTTACATAATATGTGTGTGTACTGTGTATATTTATTCTGTTTATATAAATACACACACATGCATGTATATATTTAAGAAAAATGTTACGTTTATATATTAAATATATTTATATATGATATAAATTATATGAATATAAAAATATACATGTAAATGCATGTAAATATTTTCAAAATGTATGCGGTATGTGTGTGTATTTATATATACATATTAAATATACACAATACACATATGTAAACAAATATTTTATTTTGGATGCGATTAATTGCAATTAATCATTTGACAGCACTAATATATATATATATATGTATGTATGTATATAGTCACATAATGTGTCTATCTCAGGTTTGGTTCCGCACAGGTTGTCTTTTTCCATTTTAATGCGCTATTTCAAGCAAAGAAATTGTCAGATATGTAAGTTGATTTAATTATGAAATAAATTCATACTTATAGAAGAATGAATGGGTGGTGTTTTCGATTTCACTGGTCAACTTTCTGTAGGAATTAAACCTCAGCAATCACACATTAGATTTCACCGATATATAAGTGCAGGTGTTCCCCACAAGAGGGCATTGCTTTCACAGTGAGTTCAATGGACTGTACTGTTGTTTAACAACACACCGATTGTTCAGCTGACAAAACATCTTTCCAAAAACACTTTTAGTACATTAAACTCCATAAAACAGTTTTGAAACGAAGTGGCATGTCTTTTAAATTTTAAACTTTAATGGTTTAGAACTGGCAGTGATAATTTAGACAATTTCAAACTCATGAGGCGCAATTATAGAAAATTAAGTATCCACGAGAGATTCTAACAATTTGATAAACATTTCATAGTAACCTTCCATTTGTTTTCATTAGAGAACTGTATTCTCAGAATACAGAATGTTGCCACTTAAGATGACACATGCCATATTCGAAAGAAAAAACTTTCAAATGTGCTACCTGAAGGTACTGCACACACACACACACACACACACACACACACACCCACCCACCCCCCTGTGCTGTAGCTGCTGATTTGAATTCAATAGAACAGCATGTAAGCCGTTATTGCAAAAGATCCTTTAATACCCTCTGGATCTTGAGGCTTAATACAGAGTCTGGAATTTTGGGGCTTTTGGTGACTCACTAAACACGAATAGTTTCTCGGAGCTGTTTGGCTTTTATGTACTGTATAAATTTGATACTGCTTTGTGAGTACCTTTGGGCTTGGCAAAGGCAAAATACCTTTTCTATCCCCCGAAGTATGATGCAAACTACTTTAATAGTATAGTAGGGTACAATAAGTCTAAAGGGGGTTATTTAGGTCCATTGTAACTACTAGAGAAGTTAGAATGGAGACATCTTAAAGTGTGTTTTGCTATCAAACTGGACCCTGAGCGTATTAGGTAAAAAAAACATTAATAAATGAATATTGAGTAAAATTACATTTTTAATATTAAAAATGACTTAATATAAAAACAATAAATATCAAAAATACTTAAAATTGTAATTTATAATTAAAAAATTAAAAACTTGCTTAAGTAATTAAAAAATACTTTAAAAAATAAGAAAGCTACTTTGATACTTCACTTAATTACTAAAACGTACTTTAAAATGACTTAAAATTATTTTTATTTTATTATTTTTAATTAAAATTAAATTAGAATTTAATAAATATTTATTAAAATTATATTATTTTAAATAATTTTTAAAATAATTTTAAATATTACATAATTTTCACAAACCTAAAATTGTGTGGATCCACTCATATGCACCCACTTAAAATATAGAGTCAAATTTTACAAACAGATTTAAATAAATAAAGTTGCACAACATGCTGAAAGTCTAAAGGTAGGGGAGAGTGGGGACGGTTGCAACACTTTTTGAATTTCCTTTAGTTTTTCAGAGACTGTTTGCATTAGAAAGCCATAATTTTAATATAATAAAGCCATATCAGTCGGCTACTCACCCACACTGCTGTAACACGTGCACATATGATTATATACATACAATTTATACTTGAATAGACAAAGTCAAATGTTGCAACTGTCCCCACAACATGGGACGGTTGCAACAGTCCATAGGGACAGTTGCAACATTCATTAAAATGTAATTAAAACCATTCTTAAACATCATTTTGCAGTTTTTTATTTTATTTGTGCATAGACATGGTCTTTAATAAGAATCCCTTCAGACCTGGCGTCCATTGGAAAGGACATTACATATTTCTGGGTCTAAACCAATAAAAAATCTCTGATTTCATTGTTTGGATAATGCTTATTACTGATTGGTTCCTGATGATCCCATCACAATGGAGAAAGGACTTTTAACTTGATCTGAGAGAGCTTCAGACAACAGACAAGACAAGCATGGCTCTGAAGCTCGAGAGAGGGAGGAGTAAGTGCCTATTTTTCATTAAAAATGTTAATTTATGTTCATGCTAGCCTAATACATTTTCTCTCAGCATAATTTTAACAATTTCAAGTGTTAATATTTCAAGTTATTTTGAAAATATTTCATTTTATTAAGTTATAGGATTTTTTCAAAGTTCAATGTTCATCCCAATGGACATCAGGAGTCAAGAGATATTAGCCAGCACTCAGTTAGTCAGTGTCACCATGCAAAGAAACAAAATACCTATAAGCATTTCATAGCTAAGCTATGACTTCACAATTGATTTATTTTATGTATATAACCTGTTTTTTCACACAATCTTCCTTTAGAGTATAAAGTCATAGACTTCCTTGAACACTTTGTAAATGGAGAGTTATCCGATCTTGACTGCTTGGATTCAGGAAATGAGGCAGATGACAACGAGAGTTAGTGTAAATGTTGAGTATAGTACAAAGTTTTATGCCTTATATAATATGTAAATTGCAGAAAATGCATATGAGGTCATGAGTGAGAACATGGAAAAAGAGTTATAAATGTGATTGTTTTGTTATTGGATAGGGCGAGGGACAGAGAAAAGGGACAGTGGAGATGCATGCATGCTTGAAGAACTTGAAGTGGCAGCTGAGGTTGAGGTAGAAGAAAGTGTAGTGACAGAGGATCAGGAGGAGATTACAGTCAACAGAGAGGAAGATGATCATGAGCAGATGACAATAACCAGGAAGCATGAGACCACCGCCATAGGCCATTCACCACAACCATCGATAATTGGGCAGTCGTGGCCTAATGGATAGAGAGTCGGACTTGTAACCTGAAGGTTGTGGGTTTGAATCCCAGGTCTGGCAGGGATTGTAGGTGGGGAGAGTGAATAACTAGCACTCTCTCCACCCTCAATACCATGACTGAGGTGAGACCCTTGAGCAAGGCACTGAATCCCCAACTGCTCCCTGGGCACCGCAGCTGCCCACTGCTCTGGGTGTATGTTCACTACTGTGTGTGTGCACTTGGATGGGTTAAATGCAGAGGACAAATTCCAAGTATGGGTCACCATACTTGGCCACACACCCCTTCCCTTTCCCCTTTCCTTCCTTTCAGAATCATCTGATTTATGACAGACATCCCATGAGCCCATACACATACTTCTAACAGTATGTACCAGATGCGCTCTTCGATCTGATGTCTGACAGCACCAACATCTATGCCATACAAAGTGGCACACTAGGTTTCAAATCCACCAGTTCAAGGGAAATCAGAACCCTCATTGGTCTCCACCTTGCTATGGGCGTGATGAAAAACCCAAGAGTCTCCATGTACTGGGAAGCATGCATGCATCTCTACTGTCCTTTTTCTCTGTCCCTCGTCCTGTCCAATAACAAAACAATCACATTTATAACTCTTTTTCCATGTTCTCACTCATGACCTCGAGTTCAGGATGCAAGGCCTCTACCTGAAGTGCAGTATGATATGGTTGACCACATGCCGAATTATGATGAGAAGACAGAGGCCACCAGATGCAAGAGGCCATACTGCATAGGGAAAACACATGTATTCTGTGACAAATGCAACATCCACCTTTGCTTTGTGCCACACAGAAACTGCTTCAAGGCTGCTCATCACAAATGAGAGAATATGTGGGAATATCCAGCAGATGTATTTTTGTTATTTTCCATTTGTTAGTAATTGTGTGATCTCTTATTAGCTTAAAATGTTAAAAGTTAACAATGCGTTTGGAAGTTCCATGATAACTGAATGCAAAACTGATTCCTTGGGGTTACATTGCTCACAATCATCCAACCCATTCAATCCGCCAACCTCCTATGTCAAAAACATGGCCTTTTTTAATCTAAGATTTCATGGCATTTTACGTTCATTTAGTCGTGGCGTCCATTGTAATGGACATGAAAAAATACCAATAAAACATGAGTTATCATGCTCAGCAGAAAAAAATCAGGTCTGAATGGGGTTAAATTGGCTGTATAAAAACAAAGAATAGTAAATGGAAGAAAAAAAAATCAAGTAACAAGTAACAACCTTGTCTTGGTTAATTATTACAATACATTTGAACTACAAAATATTAATTTAATCAGAATCAAGGCACTAAAATTTAATAATAGCCTACTTCTGTTAACATCTGTGAAAGGTTACTGAACTAAGGCCAGTTGCATTAACATAGTCACTAATTTAAGACTGTCTTAAGAACTAGTTTGACCAACTATAGCTAACCAAGTGTATCAATGTTGTGGTAAGGGACAGCATGTTGTCCCCACCCTTGACAGCCGTGATAAAACTTGGTATAATAGCTTGACACAAAATCTTTGACACATGCTAGCTATGCCTATTAGAAGCTAAGAAAACACAGATATAAATCATATGTTTTTACAATGCTTCACGCAAACAACTTAGACAGTATGACAAAAAAATCTGATTATAAAAAAAATACTTTTTTACCATTATTTTTTGTAAAAGGAATGGTCACATGTGCCTGATTTCATCCAGGAAGGATGGGGGGGCTGATTTAGCACGTGCAGTATGAATATCATCACTGTAGCTCATTCCTGATTGAAGAAATAAGCCATGTTGCAACCGTCCCCACTCTCCCCTAATCGGCCATGATAAATTCAACAGAAAGCTAGCTTAAATCCAGGGAACATCAGTTCAAGTCAGGTTCCTTTTGCCAAACCACATTTATTCTTCCTTTTTCACCAGGTCCTCAAGCTAATAATCAACCCAGTGTACTCAAATTAACCCAGCATTGATCATGAGTGGCTCACTCGACGCATTTCTGTTTAGATTTTAGTCTGACTAGCATTTATCTCTGCAACTCTCCAACACATCTTATTATGCCGAGTTCACACTGCACGATTTTCACTCGCCGACAGGTTTTGCGAAATCGCCGACAAATGCCCGAAATCGGAGTCAAATCGGTGCTCGTTCACGCGAGTGACAATCACGCAGTGTGAAGGATCAAAGACGCGATCTGAGAGAATCGCCGATGCGTCGCCGACGCCCGTGAAATATTTTGGCATGCTAAATATCTGGAGCTGTCGGCGATTCAAAATCATGCTGTGTGAAATGAGTTCTGACTGAAACTACATACATCGGCGATGACCTACAGCCAATGAGAGAGCAAGATACAGGGCAGCCGGAAGTTCAGGGAGGACCTATGTTTTTTTATATTATTATAATTCATTACATTTATATAGCGCTTTTCTATGCACTCAAAGCGCTTTACTTTGTGAGGGGGGATCTCCTCATCCACCACCAGTGTGCAGTGTGCATTATTATTAAGCAATTAGCCACATGTACAAACAACGTGGCAATATCAGTACATTTTTGCATTAGAATGTACAGAACAGGTGCATGAAGAAATATATATAGATATAGATATATAATAATAAAAAAATAAAATTAAACATAAAAGGGGGCTAGGGTTAAATCATATTGTTCTATAAAGGAAAAAAAAAGATTTATTGCATTTTTCTTTTTCATCATTTTGAGGGCTTTTGTATAAGAAATAAACTCATTAGGATATAAAATGCACAAAACGTTGGTTTCACTTTCAAGAAGTTAGATTTGTGTATCTATATAAATGTTTCCCAGCAGAAGTACAGTGCCTATAGAAAGTCTTCATACCCCTTCATTTTTTTTCACATTTTGTTATGTTGCGTTATGTTAAACTGCTTTAAATTACTTTTTTTCCCCACATAAATCTACACCCCACTCACCATAATGACAAAGCAAAAACCGGATTTATCACAACTTTGCAAATTTATTAAAAAGGAAACATTGCACAAGTCTTCATACCCTTTGCTTTGACACTTGAAATTTAGTTCAGGAGCATTCGAGTTTCACTGGATTGTCTTTGAGATGTTTCTGTACTCCAACTGGAGTTAACCTGTGGCAAATTCAGTTGATTGGACATGATTTGGAAAGGCACGCACACCTGTCTATATAAAGTTTAACAGCTGAAATGGATGTCAGAGTAAAAACTAAGCCATGAGGTCCAAGGAATGGCCTGCAGAGCTGAGAGACAGGATTGTGTTGAGACAGATCTGGGGAAGACAACAAAAAAAAATCTTCTGCATTGAAAGTTCACAGGAGCATTTGGCCTCCATAATCCTTAATGGATGAAGTTTGAAACAATCAGGACTCTTCCTAGATCTAGCCTCCTGGCCAAACTGAGCAATCTAAGGAGAAGGGTCTTGGTTAGGGAGGTGATCAAGACATTGATGGTCACTCTGGTTGAGCTCTATTATTTTATATGGAGATGGAAGAAACTTACAGAAGGATAAACATCACTGCGACACTCCACCAATCTGGGCTTGATGGCAAAGTGACCAAACTCAAGCTTCTCCTCAGTAAAGATACATGAAACCCTGATTGGAATTTACAAAAATACACCCAAATAACTCTCAGACTATGAAAAAAAAGATTCTCTGGTCTGATGAACCTCAATTCCTTATTCATGTCTGAGGGAAACCAAGCACCGCTTATCACCTGCATAATACCATCCCAACGGTGAAGCATGGTGGCGGCAGCATCATGCAGTGGGGGTGTTTTTCAGCGGCAGGGACTGGGGAAGTGATCAGAGAAGACGGAAAGCTGAATGCAGCTAAATACAGAGATATCCTTAATGAAAACCTGGTTCAGAGCGCTCAGAACCTCAGACTGGGCTGAAAGTTCACCTTCCAACATGACAATCACCCTACGCACACAGCCAAGACAATGTGGCTTAGGGACGACTCTATGAACGTCCTCGAGTGGCCCAGCCGGAGCTGTGACTTGGAGCCAATCAGACATCTTTGGAGAAACCTATAAATGGCTGTCCAACGATGGTCTGACAGAGCTTGAGATGATCTAAAGAGAAGAATGGCAAAAAAACAAAAAAAACAAATTCTGATGCGCAAAGCTTGTTGCATCATACCCAAAGTGTCCCAAGGCTGTAATTGTTGCAAAAGTGCTTTAACTAAGTTTTGAGTTAAGGGTATGAAGACTTGTGCAATGTCATTTTTTTCAGTGTTTCCTTTTTAATAAATTTGCAAAGTTGTGATGAATCCGGTTTTTGCTTTGGCATTATGGTGAGTGGGGTGTAGATTTATGTGGAAAAAAAGTAATTTAAAGCAGTTTAACATAATAACGCAACATAACAAGATTTGAAAAAAAATGAAGGGGTATGAAGCAGGGCCATAACCACCATAGGCACTGAGGGGGACAAGTCCCCCCCAATAATCAGAAATTGCCAAACGTCCCCCCCAATATTTGAAATTCTTGCACTGTATATACATAAATGGCGCCCCCCCCCCAATATTTGAAATTCTTGCACTGTATATACATAAATGGCGCCCCCAATGTTCAAGACATGGTTACGGCCTTGGTATGAAGAGACTTTCTATAGGCACTATATGTTGTTAACAAGGAAGTCATCTTTGTTACTGTTTCATCGGGGAGGAGACCACAATATCAGCGTGATCTTGCGTTATTTCTTGATCACTTCTCGCGTGCGTTTGGTGAAACGTAGTTTGCGGACCACAGAGTTGTCGGCGATTCTTCCTGTTGTAAAGTCATGCAGTGTAACCTCCTGTCGCCGATCCATCATGCGGCATGGGCAACTGAATGCTACCCCAGATAGTCGTGCAGTGTGAAAACAACGGTGATCCGATGACTTTGTAAATCATGCAGTGTGAACTCGACACTGCGTGTTAACGGATCAATAGTGTATCGCGATGTACGTTTAGGGAGTGCAGATGCATGCATAGTTTGTTTCAGTACGCGGCTTTGGTCAGGTACGCGTTTGTGTGTGACAACCTCGGACATCAGCCAATCACAGACGACCGTCCATTCGTCAGCCAATCAGATCGCAGCGCCGAGCGTCATAACCGGGACGCTGCAGCTGAGCGCTGATGCTTAGAGCAGTGTGATATCCAACGAGACAGGCGGCTACCTCACACCTGCTTTTCCGTTATATTACTCAACCAAACCGGGAGATTCTTTAAGACTTACTATCATTCGCGTTTAACCAACATCCATGCGATTCTTCAGGCTTACCTTCAAGTGCTTTGTCGACTGCTTTTGAGACCCTTTTATTCCTCGTCTGCCAGCGACGCACGTCTATTATTATAATTTGGAGATCAATCTTGTCAACGTTCTGCTGAGGATCAATTTCACACAAACAATCAGACAGCAACCCCACCGAAAAGTACTGAACAACGCGAATTAAAACAAAATAAAACGTGAGGAACCGTTATTTGTAGATTCTCGGGCGCGCGGCGCTCCTGCTGGCCAGCGCGCGGCATGTCGCCAGAAGAGCATTTCTCCAGTAAGAATGACTTTATGTGCTTGTTTGTTACATACCTATTTCATAATAACAGGAGTAACACGTTAATAACTGTGTATTTACAGAGACCTGAGATAAAATGTAATCTATAAATTGATTGAATCATATTGGTGTTGGGCGTAATCTTTCATTACACGGACTGCTCTAAAAACTCGAGTTGTCTGAACAGGATCCAGATCTGGTCTTTCCATGTATTTACCTGTATCAAGTGTCTCTCTTTCACTTTCTTCGTTACACACGCTCTCTCTCGCGCTCTCTCTCTCTCTCTCTCTCTCTCTCTCTCACACACACACAGTCCTTCAATCCGCTCCAATCTGGATTCAGCTGCATCTCTGACATACATAAAACTGCCAATGATGTCATAGGAACACAACAATCAATCAAATCATCATGCTGGATGGGCGCAACATATATATATATATATATATATATATATATATGTGTGTGTGTGTGTGTGTGTGTGTGGGTGACCCTGAAATTCAAAACCAGTCATTAGGGTCTATTTTGATTGATTGGGTCAATTGAGATTAATCTATCATCTGAAAGCTGAATAAATAAGCTTCCCATTGATGTATAGTTTGTTAGGATTGGGCAATATTCGGCTGAGATACAACTATTTGAAAATCTGAAATCTGAGGGTGCAAAAAAATCTAAATACTAAGAAAAATCGCCTTTAAAATTGTCCAAATGAAGTTCTTAGCAATGCATATAACTAATAAAAATTAAGTTTTGATAAATTTATGGTAGGATATTTACTAACATGATCTTGGAACATGATCTTTATTTAATATCCTAATGATTTTTGGCATAAAAGAAAAATCGATAACTTTGACCTATGCAATGTATTGTTGGCTATTGCTACAAATATACCTGTGCTACCTTCGACTGGTTTTGTGGTCCAGGGTCACACACACACACACACACACACACACACACACACACATGAACTATTTAAATCAAATATGCAAATTTGTGATATCAGATTTTTACACTTTACTACAAACTACTGGAGTTCATATCAGTTCAAATTCTGCTGTTATTAAAGCAAAAGAAGGGTCAAGCATTCACAAATTTGTGTTCATCTCTCTCTCTCAGATGATGGTGGCACGTGTGAGAATGAATCTCAGGAGGAAGCAGAAGTCGCCCGTCCTTTGGTGTCAGAGACTGAGGGGTCCAATACGGAGGTTGCTGAGCCCAGTGTTTGCAGGGGTTTGATGGAGACAGGTGACCCCACCACAGAACTGGGGCATTCAGAACGACAAACATGGAGCAGACAGATGGACTTTATCATGTCCTGTGTTGGATTTGCTGTTGGCCTTGGAAACGTCTGGAGATTTCCTTACCTCTGTTATAAGAATGGAGGAGGTGAGATATATACAGTCAAGCACAAATATATTATATTTAACCAAACAGATACATAGACGGTCTAAATGTGTTGAGACCAAATTGAAAATGTGAGATTTTCCTTTCTATACTCAATTATTGATCAATTAGTGACCCTGAATTTAAAAAAATAATATGTTGCTGATCCTCAGGCCATCCAAGATGTAGATGAGTTTGTTTTTCATCAGAACAGATTTGGAGAAATTTAGCATCACATCACTTGCTCACCAATGGATCCTCTGCAGTGAATGGGTGCCATCAGAATGAGAGTCAAAACAGCTGATGAAAACATCACAATAATCCACACGATTCCAGTCCATTAATTAATGTCTTATTAAGTGTTTGTCTTATTTGTAATCCATCAAGACGTTTTAACTTCAAACCATTGCTTCTGTCCAAAATAGTCCATATTATGGACAGAATGTTACAAACATTTTAATAATGCATTTGAAGTTTTCACTTCACCAGATGTTAACTGATGGATTGGAGTGGTGTGGATTACTTGTGGATTATTGTGATGTTTTTATCAGTTGTTTGGATGCTCATTCTGACGGCACCCATTCACTGCAGAGGATCCATTGGTGAGCAAGTGATATAATGATACATTTCTCCAAATCTGTTCTGATGAAGAAACAACCTCATCTACATCTTGAATAGCCGGAGGGTGAGTGAATTTCCAGCAAATTTCCATTTTTGGGTGAACTGTTCCTTTAACACTAATAAACTATATCATCTGAAGTGTAATGAGGTATCTGCCAGTAGAGATAAATCAGAAGGTCAAAGCGCTGAGAAAATTAAACGTGGGCCCGACAGACAGGAAGAGAGAGGAAGGACAATGGCTGTCTACTGTTCATGGCCTGAGTTTATCAAAGGTTGAAGAAGTGACACTCTGTTCTTTGTTCTCCTCTCCTTCTCTCGTAACATTAACCATCTGCGCAGCTCTTCTGATGCATGTAGGTGGTGATGAATGTCACTCAGAGTTATAAGCTTTTTTTGTTTCCCCTTTACTGCCAGCTGAAGCGTGTCAATAAGTCAGCATCAGTGTCATCAGATGCCTGATCTCAAGAACAGGGTCAGTTGTGTCTATAGAGCTGATACTAAATGTTGGATTTGTTATCTGTCTATCTGTCTGTTATCTTGTTATCAATCTATCTTGCTCTCTCTTTTACATACACAAAGACTACATTTTAAGTGTTTACTTAAAGGGATAGTATGCCCCAAAAATGAAAATTACCCCATGATTTACTCACCTTCAAATTACCCTAGGTGTATATGACTTTCTTCTTTCAGATGAATACAGTCGGAGTAATATTAAAAAATATCCTGGCTCTTCCAGGCTTTATAATGGCAGTGAATGGATGTCGAGATTTTGAAGCAAAATAAAGCGCATCCATCCATCATAAAAAGTGCTCCACATGGCTTCGGGGGGTTAATAAAGGCCTTCTGAAGCGAAGCGATGTGCTTGTGTAAGAAAAATATCCATGTTGAAAACTTTATAAACTGTAAGCTCTAGTTTCCGCTAACTGTCATACACACGTTCATGAGAGAGTGGTGTCCAGCGGATGACGTAGGACGTAGGCGTAGCGTAAGCAAAATAAAACACCAGGAATTAGAAGAACAAAACGAGGATTTGTAAAGAAAAATGTCATAGGATTTCAATATAAGCCAAGAGAAGACTGATTTTCCATTGCTGTAAACAAAACTTGGTTCTCACGAGACTAGCATATTCTCACCAGAGCTTACGCTACGCCTACTCTCTCGTGAACGCGGTACGACAGTTAGCGGAAGCTAGAGATTATGATTTATAAAGCTTTAAATATGGATATTTTTCTTACACAAATGCATTGATTCGCTTCAGAAGGCCTCTATTAACCCCCAAAGCCATGTGGAGCACTTTTTATGATGGATGGATGCACATTTTTGGGCTTCAAAATCTGGACCCCCATTCACTGCCATTATAAAAGCTTGGAAAAGCCAGGACATTTTTTAATATAACTTCAATTGTATTTGTCTGAAAGATGAAAGTCATATACACCTAGGATGGCTTGAGGGTGAGTAACTTACAAGGTTAATTTTATTTGGGTGAACTATCCCTTGAAGTGTATTGAAAAAAATAACATATTATACATTTCATTTAATTGCAATTAACATGCAATTAAGTGTCCGAAAGCATTACATTCAGTTCAAGCTTAAGTATACTATTTCTGTAATAAGCATTTTAAAAGTCTGCTTAAAGGGATAGTTCACCCAAAAATGAAAATTCTGTCATCATTTACTCACTCTTAAGTAGTTCCAAACCTGTATGAATTTCTTTGTTCTGCTGAACACAAAGGAAGATATTTTAAAGAAAGTTTGTAACCAGGCTGTTTTGGGGCACCATTGACTTCCGTAGTAGGA
>JAFVLL020005336.1:0-20270 GCA_021397915.2 Tor tambroides | reverse complement strand
GACTTTATCATGTCCTGTGTTGGATTTGCTGTTGGCCTTGGAAACGTCTGGAGATTTCCTTACCTCTGTTATAAGAATGGAGGAGGTGAGATATACAGGAACATATATGTGACCCTGGACCACAAAACCAGTCTTAAGTCGTTGGGGTACATTTGTAGCAATAGCCCAAAATGCATTGTATGGGTCAAAATGATTGATTTTTCTTTTATGCCAAAAATCATTAGGATATTAAGTAAAGATCATGTTCCATTAAGATATTTTGTAAATTCCCTGCCATGAATATATTAAAACTTAATTTTTGATTAGTAATATGCATTGCTAAGAACTTCATTTGGACAACTTTCAAGGTGATTTTCTCAGTATTTTGATTTTTTTTGCACCCTCAGATTCCAGATTTTCAAATAGTTGTATCTCGGCCAGATATTGTCCTATCCTAACAAACCATACATCAATGGAAAGCTTATTTATTCAGCCTTCAGATGATGTATAAATCTCAATTTCGAAAAATTGACACTTATGACTGGTTTTGTGGTCCAGGGTCATATATTGTTATATTTAACCAAACAGATAAATAGAGATTTTCTTTTGAGATTTTCCTTTCTATACTCAATAATTAATCAATTAGTGACCTTGAATTTTAAAAAATGTTGCTGACCCTCAGGCCATCCAAGATGTAGATGACTTGCTCACCAACGGATCCTCTGCAGTGAATGGGTGCCATCAGAATGAGAGTCCAAACAGCTGATAAAAACATCACAAGTAATCCACACCACTCCACTCCATCAGTTAATGTCTTGTTAAGTGAAAAGCTGTGTGTTTCTATTAAACAAATCCATCAAGACGTTTTATACTTCAAACCATTGCTTCTGTCCAAAATAGTCCATAATCCAAAATAACTTCATAATAGCTTCCTCCAGTGAAAAAAGTCCATCTCCTGATGTCCTCTCACATCAAAATCCACCAATGTATTTGTTTAGAACTGATTTGGACTGTTTTTGCATGTAAACGGTGCTTGATCTGTGTTTATTTCTCTCTATGCATGTTTCACATTGAGACAAAACAACTTTTTCACTGGAGAAACCAATATAGACAGAATGTTAAAAACATCTAATAATGCATTTGAAGTGTTTCACTGCACAAGACATTAATTGATGGACTGGAGTTGTGTGGATTACTTGTGGATCATTGTGATGTTTTTATCAGCTGTTTTGACTCTCATTCTGACGGCACCCATGCACTGCAGAGCATCCATTGGTGAGCAAGTGATGTAATGCTACATTTCTCCAAATCTGTTCTGATGAAGAAACAAATTCATCTACATCTTGGATGGCCAGAGGATGAGTAAATTTTCAGCGAATTTCAATTTTTGGGTGAACTGTTCCTTTAACACTAATAAACTAAATCAACTGAAATGTAATGAGGTATCTGCCAGTAGAGATAAGTTAGAAGGTCAAAGTGCTGAGAAAAATAAACATGGGCCCGACAGACAGGAAGAATTTGAATTTGAATTTGAATTTATTAAGGGAAAGCCCCTTGAGATGCTTCATCTCATTTTCAAGGGGGACCCAATAGCACACACATAAAACAATACAAGATAACATACAAGTAATGTACCAAAAAAAAAAAAAAAACCTAAAGAGACAAACAACAGCTCACTCCCCTATTCACCCACCCACAGTCGACAACTATAAACAAAAGCATGTACATGCAAGAAAACATACATTTTAATACAAGCATGAAAAACCAAATATACAAACACCCTGAGAGAAAAAAAAGAAAAAGAACAATAACAATAAAAATAGTATTAATAATAATAGTAATAATAATAAATATAAATATAAATAATTTATCAAAAATAATATAAAATTCATAGAAAAATAATAAACATAAATTACTATAACTTAAAGACAATTCTCAACCCAAAATTAAAAACATTAGCAGGTTATTTTCAAATGAGATAGTAAATTGGTCCTAAAGAGACGGAAAGATGTAATTGATCTAAGAGAAGAAGGGAGATTGTTCCAGTCAAATGGAGCTTTATATCAAAAAGACCTTCGACCGACTTCAGTAAAAATTCTAGGAACAAGAAAATGCAGATACTGCATATGTCGAAGGGAGTAAGTAGATGAAGATGGAACCAAAAACTGTTTTAAATAAGGAGGACAATTAAAATAAATATATTTGAAGAAAACTGAAACCAGTGATATTGCCTTCTGGATTTAGGTTGAAGCCAATCGAGAGCTTCATATGACACTGATGAGTTCTATAAGGACATCTTAAAGCAAACCTGTAAAGAGTTATGAAGAATATTTAAAGGTTTTTAAATTGGTATCAAAGTATGTGATAAATAATATCTGCATAGTCAATAATAGGAAGAATTAATTGGGGAGATTAATCTTTTCCTTACTTGAAAATGAAAAGCAATTAATTGAACGATAGAGAACTTAGACACCCATATGATTTTTTTAATAATACAGTCAATGTGATGCTTAAAGACAATTCAGGATCGAGCCAAAGACCAAGATATTTAAATAGGACAACTTTAGGTAGTGACCCCATCTTTTAAACTAATATCTAAATCAAAAAGTGAGGGCGATGGAATCTTTTAAAGAACACCATACTACAGGACTTCTTTTTGTTAATAACAAGTTTGTTTTGTAAAACAATCCTTTAAGGAGTTAAAGTCTGACTGCAGAGAGGACGAATAAGTGAAATATCAGAATGGGAAGAATAAATAACAGTATCATCTGCATAAAGCTGAATAGAAGAGTGTAAACAAGTTTTAGGAAGGTCATTAATAAATAAACAAAAAAGCAAAGGACCAAGTGTTGATCCTCGGGGAACACCCTTATCAATAACCAAATAATCCGAGTTCGAGCCTTGAAAGGAAACATGTTGTCTGTTATGAAGATAAGAATTAAACCAAAGAAGAGAGTTTTGATCAAAGCCTAAAGAGTGTAACTTATCAAGCAGAAGATAATGGTCCACCATATCAAATGCTTTAGAAAGATCGATAAAAATAGCACCAGTAGGTTGACATTTATCAAAAGAAATAAACAAATCATTGGTAAATTTCATTAAAGCTGTGGTGGTGGAGAAGTTAGGTCTAAAACCTGACTGAAATGGAGACAAAATATTAAACTGATTAATATAGTTGGATATTTGATTAAAAATTAATTTCTCAAAAACCTTTGCTACAGTACAAATAATAGAAATTGGACGGTAATTGTTTAAATCAGATGGGTCACCACTTTTGAAAAGAGGAATAGTCTTAGCACATTTCGCCTGGAAGGTATTGAACAGGAAGACAAAGACAAGTTAAACAAATCAGTCAAAGGATACATTAAAATGTGAGAGGCAAGTTTAACAAATTTAGCTTCCAAAAATACATCGGACCAAAAGTAGAACTATATTCTTTTAACCCACATATTACGTTAAAAGTATCAGGAGAAATTTTACTAAAAGAAAAAGATTGATTTGAACAGCTGCTGGGAAAGTGAGTGTCGGAATATTTAATAGTAGAGTGAGTACCTATGGATGTGAAATACTTATTAAATGCATACGATATCTGTAAGGGATCAGTAATATATTCGTTATTTATTATTAACTCTTTTGTAGAGGTTTTATTTTTCTTATTTAAAACGTTATTTAAATGGTTCCAAAAATGTCTGGGGTTACGAAAATCTTGAGAAAAACAATCATTGTAGTAATTAGATTTTGCGTTCCTTGTCTTAGTTTTACAAATATTCCTAAGATGTCTATAAGATTCCCAGTCCTCTGGTAATTTGGTTTTACGATATACAGTCCAAGCCTTGTCCCTTTGTTTATAAAAATGAATCAGATCTGAGTTAATCCAAGGAAGATGACTGCCTTTAACTCTTATTGTTTTCAGAGGAGCATGCTTATTGATTACATTAGTGACTTCAGAGTAAAAAAAGTTCCAAGCATCATCAACTGAAGGAATTAACTCAAGCCTATTCCAATTAATGGACACTAAGTCATGAATGAAACAATCATAATTAATATTTTTGTATTGCCTAATTGTAATATATTTTGGAGGAAGGCGAGGAATTTTTATTTTCCAAACACAGAATATAGCAGAATGGTCACTGGAAGAAAAGGAAGGACAATGGCTGTCTACTGTTCATGGTCTGAGTTTATCAAAGGTTGAAGAAGTGACACTGTTCTTTGTTCTCCTCTCCTTCTCTCGTAACATTAACCATCTGCGCAGCTCCTCTGATGCATGTAGGTGGTAATGTATGTCGCTTAGAGTTAGAAGCTTTTTTTGTTTCCCCTTCACTGCCAGCTGAAGCGTGTCAATAAGTCAGCATCAGTGTCATCAGACGCCATCTCAAGAACAGTGTCAGTTGTGTCTATAGAGCAGATACTAAACGTTAGATTTGTTATCTGTTTGTAAACAACATGATTTGTGAGGGTGACCTAATCTATCTTGGTCTCTCTCTTACATACACAAAGAGTACATTTTAAGAGTTTACTTAGAGGGATACTCCACCCCAAAATGCAAATATTGTCATTAATCACTTACCCCCATGTCGTTCCAAACCCGTAAAAGCTTCGTTCGTCCTCGAAACGCAATTTAAGATATTTTGGATGAAAACCGGGAGGCTTGTGACTGTCCCATTGACTGCCAAGTAAATGACACTGTCAAGCCACAGAAAAGTATAAAAAAACATCGTCCGATGGACGCAAAGTGCGTACGCTATTCTCTGTCATCAGTAACGCATGGATACGTATTGTGCGCTTTGATTTGAACGGAAACAGCATATCCATGCGTTACTGATGACAGAGAATAGCGTACACACTTTGTGTCCATCGGATGCTCTCCAAAATGGCGCTACGCTGACACAGAGAGACAGAGAGGAGATGAATTGTTGAATAAATGTCGTTATTTTATTTTTTTTTGCATACAAAAAGTATTCTCGTCGCTTCATAAAATTCAGATTGAACCACTGATGGCAGATGGACTATTTTGACGATGTTTTTTTTATACTTTTCTGTGCCCTGACAGTGTCATTTACTTTTACTTATTTACTTATGTTCCGAGGACGAACGAAGCTTTTACGGGGTCGGAACGACATGGGGGTAAGTGATTAATGACAAAATTTGCATTTTGGGGTGGAGTATCCCTTTAAAGGGATAGTACGCCCCAAAAATGAAAATTACCCTATGATTTACTCACCCTCAAGCCATCCTAGGTGTATATGACTTTCTTCTTTCAGGTGAATACAATCAGAGTTATATTAAAAAATGTCCTGGCTCTTCCAAGCTTTATAATTGTAGTGAATGGGGGTCGAGATTTTGAAGCCCAAAAAAGTGCATCCATCCGTCAATCATTCGCTGAAATGCCACTCTCGTGAACGTGTGTACGACAGTTAGAGGAAGATAGAGATTATGGTTTATAAAGTTGTAAATATGGATATTTTTCTTACACAAACGCACTGCCGATACCGATTTTTGCCGATTCCGATTTTCTTTCTAAGAACTATAATTGACAGCATATACAAACAAATATCTATGCAAATTTCAGTTTACTTAATAAAAGAAATGATTAAATATTACAATTCCCCCAATCTGGAATAAGTTACAGATTTTCTCTCACTTAAACAACCCTCAAAATAAAGTGCTCTGTGACTGGAAAGAGGAAGAAATGGCTAATGTAAAATGAGTTGCTGTATGTAACAAAACGGATGTAATTTCCCACTATGTTTATAAATGGTCATTTTTTTCCCCCTAACCTTATTAAATGTGTCATCTTTCACATCAAATTCTTACTTTGTTTCAATTAATTCAGTTAGCATAATAAGAAACTGTAGAGTTGTTACTATTCAAATTAAATTAGTATGAGCAAACTTTATCTTTCCACTGCTGAGGAAACATAAGCTGCATCTGAAGCGGCATTAGATGCATTTACACAGACAGTGTGATGAAGCTGAGGTGCCATAAATGCATTTACAATGCAAAATTTAAAATACATAAATAATTTTATAAGATTGTTTATTTCTTTTAAAAACATACAAATAAATGTTGAAAAAATGCAATGAAACTTTTAAATATGACTAAACCACCAGCAGGTGGCAGCAAGTGTCTGTTTTAATAAGTGAGTCATTTATTCAGTCATTCATTCAACCGATTCACTCAAACGGCTGATTCATTCAGAAACGAGGCAAGTGACTGTCCTTATGAATGGGCCACTGAATCATTGACTCACTCGATTCGTTCACACTGTGAGTCTGCGCATGACTGTGACGTCAAGGATCGGCTCGGGATCGGCGAGACGTGAGACTGACCGGCCGTCACCGATCCAGGCCGGTCATGTGAAAAATCGGCCGATTCCGATCACTGGCCAGTCAATCGGTGCATCTCTAATGAACGCACTTTTTTGGGCTACAAAATCTCAACACCCATTCGCTGCCATTATAATGCTTGGAAAAGCCAGGACATTTTTTAATATAACTGCAACTGTATTTGTCTCAAAGAATAAAGTCATATATACCTAGAATGGCTTGAGGGTGAGTAAATCATGGGGTCATTTTCATTTTTGGGTGAAGTGTCCCTTTAAGTGTGTTAAAAAATATCATATAATGCATTTAATTTAATTGCAATTAACATGCAGTTAAGTGTCTGAAAGCATTACATTCAGTTCAAGCTTAAGTATATTATTTCTGGAATAAAAGTCTGCTAAAGTCTTGTCATTTCCTGTGTGTTGCAGGTGTGTTTCTGATACCCTATATCCTGATGGTGTTTGTTGGAGGTGTTCCAGTGTTCTTCCTGGAGATCGCACTGGGTCAGTTCATGAAGCAGGGTGGGGTCGCCACATGGAACATCGCGCCTCTCTTTAAAGGTGGAGTATTATTAACAGCCAAAAATGTTCGTATTTTACCTTGCCAGCCTCTAGTTACACAGATCCATACCTCATCCTGCCAGCAATTATCTTTCATTTTTAATGGCAAAACGTAATATTGATCTGTCTGGCTTTTAATATTGTCCAGCACGAGACATAGTACATATTGCAGCAGGGTGAAGAAGGGCAGTATCTTTCTTTCCTCCAGGGCTTGGATTGGCATCAATGGTGATCGTGTTCTTCTGCAACACCTACTACATCATGGTTCTGGTCTGGGGCCTGTATTTTCTGGCTCACTCCTTCACTTCCCCTCTGCCGTGGGCCACGTGTGGACACGAGTGGAACACGGTCAACTGTACCACTAACTTCAGCCGTGTGTGTTTCAATCAGTCACTGTCCCCTTCCCCTCCCAACGTCTCCTCCCTCAATACTAGTGCCAGCTGTCTGGAGCCCACCGGTTTGAGATCATCTGTTATGGAGTTCTGGGAGTAAGTGTCTTTGAAATGTTTTCCAATCTGATTAGGCCCTGGCACAGATTTGTACTTCTTTTGATGAGACATTTGCAAAAATGTTGTGGCATCAGATGAAGCTCTTAAAGGGATACTTCACCCAAAAATGAAAATTCTGTCATTTACTCACCCTCAAGTTGCTCCAAACCTTCTGTTGAGCACAAAAGAAGATATTTTAAAGAGTCACTCAGTTGACGGTAGCCATTGACTTCAATAGTATAGAAAAAAAATACTGTAGAAGTCAATGGCTACCGTCAGCTGTTTGTGTATTAACCATTTGTATGTATTCACTATTTATGTATTAACCTTTGTAGAGAGCAAGAAGGCCTTGCTACATTGTCAGTAGCTGTTTTGTGTTCTTTAATTTTGGGAATGGCCAAGTTAAAGTGTTGAAAAAATGTTTCTTTCTTGATCAGGCGTAAAGTCCTACGTCTGTCTGGTGGTTTGGATGAAGTGGGTGACATCAGCGGTTACATGGTCTTGTGTCTCCTTGCTACATGGGTCATCGTTTACTTCTGCATCTGGAAGGGCATTAAGTCCGCTGGAAAGGTACAAATATATGTTTGTGAAAATCAATAATTTTATTCAGCAAGGATGCATTAAAGTGATTAAAGTTCATAATGTTACAACAAATCAGTGCTGTTCTTTTGAACTTTCTATTTATCAAAGAATCCTGAATACTGAACAAATGATGTGCGGTTTCCTCAAAAATATGAAAAATGTTTCTTGAGCAGTAGGGTTGGGTACCGAACTCGGTACTTTTAAGGGTACTGACCAAATTGCGTCGGTACTACTGAGTACCGATTCACATTAAATCAATCGGTGCCAAATTTCGGTACCTGAGAACGCATCTGGGTGCGTACGTTACAGAGAGAGAGAGAGAGAGAGACTCTGTGACGTGATGTCACCGCTGCGACTCGTTCAAACACAACACACAGGGCAAACCGAAATGTTCTGAAGTGTGGTTACATTTCTATGGCCACATGGTTTCCGCGAAAACGCGGACGGGATCGCGGAGTCCATTCATAAACGCGGAATTTACTCTATAGCGTAGAATGCCACAGAATTTGTCAATTTTTGGATGAATAAATCAAAAGTAGGTCTGTCACTTATTTCGAATCACGATATGGACTAGTGTCTGTGAATAGTAAAATGCAAAAAGACAGTTTAAATATGAATCCTGCATGTTCACCTTGCCTCTGTAACGTTATGTATGAATGGCGGAGACGCGGTTTTGTTTACTACACAAATACTGAAGCACGCATGACGCTCGCGGTGATTTTTCAGCCTCTGCGTCTCATTTGACATGAACACATGAACTTAATCTCCAGAGCTGCTGTGAGAGTCACTTCATGAATATTTACAGTTTCATTTGAGAAAACTAGCATCATATCATACTGTATACACGCAGAAACTTCACAGCAACCTGTCAAAATAAAAGTATGGTTTAAGATGTAACGGAAATATATTACTCTTGTATTACTTTTGTACAGTATAATGCACGTCTTTATATATATTTATATTATATATTTTATATATTTATATATGTATTAATTTTAACAGTAAACCTCTGTTTGTTTGCCAAAAAAAGAAAAGGGTTTAATTTTCATTTGATTAAAAATAAATAAATGTTGAATGCCTTTATTTGATAATCAGAAATATTAAAACACAAGAATTTCTGAAAAAAAAAAGAAAGAAAAAGATTTTAGGGCCCTATTGTTCAAAATGTTGAAATTGAGAGTTTTGGACTTATTTTTTCACTGAAATAAATGTTTTTGTTATTACACAGAGAGTAAAGTACCGAAAAAAGGTACCGTTGGGTACCGGTACCATACCGGTTAAAATCTGAACGGTACTCAACCCTATTGAGCAGCAAATCAGCATATTAGAATGATTTCTGTAGGATCGTGTGACACTGACGACTGGAGTAATGATGCTGAAAATTCAGCTTTGCATCACAAGAATAAATTACATTTTAAAATATATTAACATATAAAAGAGTTATTTTAAATTGTAATAATATTTCACAATATTACTGTGTTTTTGATCAAATAAATGCAGCTTTGTTGAGCATAAGAGACTTCTTTCAAAAACAAAAAAATTGTACTGACCCCAAACTTTTAAGTGGTACTGTGTATAAATAAATAAATAATTTACTAATATATAAATTAATATTGTAATACCGCTGCAGAGTTTCTCTTGTTGATTGTTTTGTATGTTGTAATAGACGTTATAACTCTGTAATAGGCTGTTCTTATTGGAAGTTTTAAGCTAATCTACAAGTACTCAAATCAATATTTCATGTATTTATTTGATAAGTAGCTGTGTAATAAGTGGGATAATGTACAGTCAGATGCTCATTATCTGCTTCACATCAGGGTCCTGATCACCCTGCTAGGGTTTATTTTGCGGTAATGATGGCTGGCTCTACATTATCCCTTACATACACTTACTGTGCACACATCAGCCAAACCATTATGAGTGTTTGTTGTGAACATGCAGTAAGAAAATAGATCAAAAGCCAGAGCACTGGCCACGTAAGCTGATTATTAGCTCTCCCAGCGGATGTGTGTGTGTGCGCTGGGTTTAGTTCTAGTGCTTCACTGTCAAAGAAATGATTTTGAACCGTGATAATAAACATTAATCTGTGATGATTCAGACTGTAATACTCATTTCAGGAGCTACATTTAGGTGGAAAAATATGAGAGGTACAGTAATGTGTCTGTATTTGTGTGCAGGTTGTGTATTTCACAGCTGTGTTCCCATATCTGGTCCTGGTGGTCTTGTTTGTTCATGGCGTCTCACTGCCAGGAGCTCTTAATGGCATTATTTACTACCTGAAACCAGACTGGAGCAAACTCTCAGAAGCACAGGTGAGAGCGTGGCCGCACGTGTTTTGATATATGTGGGTACATGATTCTATGTTGCAAACCATGTCTCAGCAATTCCACATTCCATAAATAAAAATATAATGTAAAGTATTATCAAAACAGTAATAGAGATGGGGTTTTTTTAAAGAATGTTTTTGACCCAAATAAATTGTGAATCAACTCTGGCGAAAACAATGTGACAACAAAAATTCTTTACTAATTTATTTATTCATTAATCTCAAAACATGATAAAAACTGTATATTTCTGGCTGGTCAAGTAAAATATGCAAGTGCTTTCAAGAGTAAACAAACAGTTACTATTTTGCAAAAGAATTAGTTGAAGAATACATGCAAAATAAAATCTAGTTAATTTTAGAATTTTTTCAGCATCACGATTCAACTGTAAGCAAAGACTCACCCATGTACTTTATGTTTAAAGCAAAACCTAGACTCAAGTGACATGGTTATATAATTCTTGTTGTCAATTATGATGGCAGGTATGGATTGATGCTGCCACACAGATCTTCTTTTCTTATGCTATCGGTCTGGGTGCCCTGACAGCTCTTGGGAGCTACAACCGATTCAACAACAACTGTTACCAGTGAGCAAAATATCTCACACACACACACACACGTCTGGTTTGCTATCCTTGTGGGGACTCTCCATAGGCGTAATGGTTTTTCTACTGTACAGATCGTATTTTCTATTGCCCTACACCAACACTACACCTAAACCTACCCCTTACAGGAAACTTTCTGCATTTTTAGATTTTCAAAAAACTTAATTCTGTGTGATTTATAAGCTTGTTTACCCGTGGTAATAAATAATAATCATTTAAAATAACTGTTTTCTGTTTGAATTTATTGTAAAATGTCATTTATTCCTATGATCCAAGCTGAATTTTCAGCATCATTACTCCAGTCTTCAGTGTCACATGATCCTTCAGAAATCATTCTAATATGCTGATTTGATGCTCAAGAAACATTTCTGATTATTATCAGTGTTGAAAACAGTAATAAATTAATATTTTTATTCAGCAGGTTTACATTAAACTGAGCAAAACTGATGTAGAGTCATTTATAATGTTACAAAAAAATTTATATTGCAAGTAAATGCTTTTCATTTAACTTTCTGTTCATCAAAGAAAAACTGTTTTATAAAATAATGTAGAATATAATGTAGTAATAATAATATAGTAATTTTCCACTATAAATGATGTGCATTTTTCACTCTAAATGACATGATCAGCCTATCAAGGTTTCAGACTTTTAGATCTCACTGTATGTGTAGTATTGTCTGTAAATAAACACAGTAACGAAACAAAGGCCTCCTGGCCAAAATGTTTTTCAGTGTTTTTTCTGTATGGTTTCATAATCCCGCAGCATTCCTGTGGGACAGTAGTGCGTGTATGTTTGCATGCATGTGATCAGATCAGAGATCAGAGGTTGCATGAGTTCAGCATCCACCCAGTTCAACCCTGTGCACTGTGTGTTCTCCTGCATGCTAATCCCACGATGATTTCTCTCTCTCCCACTGTAGGGATGCATTCGTTCTGGCTCTCATAAACAGCGGCACAAGCTTCTTCGCAGGATTTGTGGTTTTCTCAGTTTTGGGATTCATGGCAGCCGAACAAGGCGTTGACATCAGTAATGTGGCAGAAAGTGGTGAGATATTCTTCTGTCCTCATTACACTCTCCAATTACATGAAGTAAAAAAGTACCATACTTTTACAGTAGGTTTTTGGACATGCTACTATAATAGTGCCATGGTATCCTTTAAAACACATTGAAATACATGAAAATGCCATGGTACATAAACATGTGGATTTTGTTTTCTCTCAGGTCCTGGTTTAGCGTTTATTGCCTATCCAAAAGCCGTGTCGCTCATGCCTTTAGCGCCGCTGTGGGCGGTGCTGTTCTTTCTCATGCTTCTGGTGTTGGGATTGGACAGTCAGGTGAGGCTCCACCCACTCATTTACGACAAAGATTTGAAAAGCCATGCTATTTTCAGTAAGTGAGTGATCAAACTGATTAAATTGTTACGATCCATTTCATACAGAAGGTTCTGATAGACTTTTACAAAGTTATCTGAAAAGCTCTGGTAAGATTTCATATTAAACAGAGTTCATTGTCTAAACAGTATCTTGAACTACTACTTCCTCACACAGGGTGCATTCTTGCATTCTTGGGCTCAAAAACAGCAAGGTGGAGCACATCGAAATCAAACATCTATTTTTAATTTGAACTTCAGCAAAGCAGCTTTAACTTTGTGGAAAAAAAATACACTTTTGCATACATTCAAATAGAGTACTTATGTAAATAATATACTTCAAAAGTATATTAAAAATAATATAAGGAATGTTTTCAGATACTTATTTGCACGTTAATTGCAATTAAGTAGAACTTAAGAACATCTTTATATGTAATTTCATAATTAATATGAAATATGGTTTTGTTGAATGTACTGACAAGTATTTATGATAAACTAAAATATATTTTACTGTGTAAATTTGTATGTCTTTGTATTTTGACATTTTTATTTAAATATGTGTAATTATGTATTTATAATGAAAGTTGCAATTTAGTACATTTAGGGCCAGATTTACTAAACAGTGCAAATTAGCATTAGAGCACAATTCCATAAAAGCGCCGATGGGAGGGAAAATTCTGTGTGTGATTTACTTACAATGCACACATTAAAGAACACGGACGCAGCCAGATCATTTCCATAATGACCAGCGCAATCTACCAAGAGCAGCACAAATTACCACCTGCTTTAAGACATGCTTTTTTGGGCATTAAATAATAGCGCAAATACCAGTAATTTGATGAGCACAAACGTTAATAAATCTTGTTACATGATTCATTTTAATACTCTCCTCCCATAAATTTTGCGTCTGAAAGGGAAACTCCTATAAATGCATATTTAATAATGTCATGTGCAAAAATAACTGTGTCCACGCCTTTCAGCGCTAATTCTTCACTGTGCGCCTTTAGTAAAATCTGACAGTACTATTTTAATGCCAAAAGACGGTTTGCGCTGGCGCAAGCTGTTAGTAAATCTGGCCCTTAAAACGTATTAACTTTAAATGCAATATCAAATAACACACTACAGTTAAAATTATAATCAAGTACTTTACATGTGTGTCAACACATCAAAATAAGTGTACGTTAAAGCACAACAAAAGATTGTGCACTTTTTAAAAGTGTGTTAACTCATGAAAGTGAACTCTCTTTAAATACACTTAAGTAGCCTTTTATTTAATTAATATTATACTATCTGCAAGTAGTTTTTTAATGTACCTTTAAAATTTGAAGTACACTACAAGTGCACACACAGTACAATTAAGTGCACTTTCATTTTCACAAGTGTAACCTTACATGCAGCACTGAAATGCAGAAAATTCTCATGTTAAAGTATATTAGCTAGCAACAGTACAGCAGCTTACCAATCTCCAGCTATGTAATCTCTGTCAGTGTGACGCATGTGTACGTAAAGCAACCATTAAAAAATAGCACAGGAATGCAAGAACACATCCTGTGTGAACACAATGCCTTGGATTAGCCGTAGCACTCTTAGATTAGCAACAGTGTTTGACAAGGTCAGACACATTCAGATGTCATTGCTGCCCACATATTTCTCGGTTAGATCATCAGCTTCTTTCTAAACTAGATTCATTTTTCTCTCTCAGTTTGTTGGTGTTGAAGGCTTTATTACTGGAATAATGGACATGCTGCCCCCAAAGTCATTCCTCGGCTCTCAGCGTCGTGAAGTTGTTGTGGCAATATGCTGCTTTACCTGTTTTACTATTGATCTTTCCATGGTAACACAGGTACGTCTGAGGCTGACAGTGAAGTATATCATACAATAGAGTTCATTTCAGTTTCTTGATTGTGTTTTTGGTTATATTCTCTCTTTCCGTACAGGGAGGGATGTATGTGTTTCAGCTGTTTGATTATTACTCCGCGAGTGGGATTACTCTGCTCTGGCAAGCCTTCTGGGAGTGTGTGGTGGTGGCCTGGGTGTATGGTAAAAATCTGTAGCCATGCAAACTCCAGGACCTTGGTTTTGCTAAGTAGGACGTGTTCCTGGATCAACATATTTTGTTGGTCCTGCAACAACATTCCTAACAAACATAATCCTAACAAAAATTCAACCCTGCTTAAAGACCTTTTGGAATTTCCATAATGGTCCAGACTGGTTTACGATGGTTTAGCTTTTGGAACAGCGAAGCTGATGATGCTGATTAACAGAAAAAAGTCTTGCTTGGTTAAACTAGCCAGGAAACCACAAACCTGACCTTAATTTTGATTGGTTTACAGCAGGGTTTCCAAAATGGGGGTTTATGAGGGAAACTGCAAATGGGGCAGCACAGTCATTTGAAATAAAACTGAAATAGTGCTGTATATTATCAAATCGTGATTATCAAATCACAGACTGCGATTTCATTAAAGAAGTATATAGTGAGTTGCACTCAGGTGTTTAGAGTGAAGTGCGGCACTGTGTTCATTTACACATGTCCAGTTTATAAAACAGTGTTTTCAGAGCAGCTGTGAGTTTAACGTGCATTTGGGAATGCAGTGTGCGCTAGATTAATTTTTTGGGGGTAGAAATTTACAGCATTTGACCTGTTAAAAGCTTGAAGGTCATTGCACACTAAGTACAAAATTCTCGTTTAAAATTTTCACGTAAAAAAAAAAAAAACGACCTCACGTTGTGTCAGTCACATTTACACACTGCCTCCGAAACTGCCGTCCGTCATAAAAAAATTCAGATCGGGTTCAATTTGTGTTTTTCGGATCCGTAGCAAGCATTTTGAGAGGTGTTTTGACAATCAGAGCTACCGTACAAGCACATGCCAAAATCCAGAATGGTGCCTGACAAATTGATCCACTTCGTCTCGCAGCACAAAGCACTGTATGGTGGTCTTCTTTTTAATATGTGGCTCCAGTATCGCCAGCATAGCATCAAACTGAGCCACTTGACATCCTGAACAAAACTTTGAATCACCCGTGATAATCCCGCAGCTCTCAATAAGGAGCTGGAGCTCTCCTTCCTCTCTATATCTCAGGATTGGATGGACCCAATATTTCCTCTTTCTTTTTCTCTTTTAAGACGAGAGAGAACAACAAAATCATCCTTGTTCCCTGTACACATTTTGTATTGTTTTGCAAATTTTTTCGCAACGGATTAATACGCATCAGACTCAGTATGCAAGGTTTCTGTGCATGACGAATTTTTAGGATGACGGATACGAAAAAACATACAAAAATTGTCATATCACAGTTCAAATTGCAATTACAATATATGACAAAAAATCACAATATAATTTTTTGGCCAAATTGTACAGCTCTCTCTCTCTCTGTCTATCTCTCTCTCTCTCTCTATGTACAATTTTAAAATAAAAACAACAAAAATAAAACTTTTTACTAAAAAAACTTACAAAAAAAACCTCAAAATATTTTATGTTTACCCACAAGTCACGTGACCATTAACTGACTTCAGAGAACCACGAGCATGTGTTTTTCAGTATAGCTGTGCATTAAACGAATTTAATGCACAATGTGTGGTTGCCACCACGAAGTGGATTAAAATCGTTTAATGCACAGCTAGCCATGCATTATCCCACTTATACCATGGTCATTTGCCAGCATTGACAAGTTAAAGCTGTTAATGATGTTTGCAGCGCAATATTTGACCGGAAGGGTAAAAATGACGGTTATTTTCGTCAGCTACGGCTCGTTAGCGCTAGCATTCTGCCCGCTTCAAATCAGACACAGAGATGAAATAGTGCGGTAAGATCACATGTATTTGAATGAATTATAGCATTTATTTGAATTAATTATCGATTGATCGAGAGAGAGACAGAAAGAGAGATGACAGTTGTGTGAGCCTACCTGCGTCTGTGCATCTCTTTAAACAAGCTGTACTTCAAAAACAGCAGTTTTACCACCTCGTTGCTGAGGAATATAATGTAGCGATCTAGTATCTAGGCTATTTTATTAATAAAAGTAGCTGGGCAATGTTGACAAGTTTGTGTGTGTGCACAGCGCAATCTGCAAATGTGATCTCTGACCTCTCTCTCTCTCCCTCTGTGTGTGTGTGTGTGTGGGTTTGTGTGCATCAATTAAAGTAGCGCATTAATATAGAACGGTGATTAAACTGACTTGGAACTACCTGTGCATTAAACAGTTTTAATGCATACCTGCCAGCCAATCAGAATCGAGTATTCAGACAGACCACGGTATAAATATATATATATTATGTATATATATTTTTTGACTTAGTTTTAATTTTTTTCAGTTTTCATTTTAATTTTAGGTAAAGTTTTAGTAATTTTTTTGTCATTTTAGTGTTTAGTTTTAGTGTTTTTGTCATTTTTATTTATTTATTTATTTTAAATATATCTACATAATTTTTTATTAAATTTATTTCTGTTTTAGTTAATTTAGTACATCAAATTAAACTAAATGAAAAAAACATCTTTAATATCTTATTTTATTTCAATTAACATTTATTTTATTTCAAGTAACATTTTTTTATGGTTTTATTTTAAGTTGACTATAATAACCTTGATGGGAACATGCAAATATATGTTATATTATTGAAATACTCGGGTAATATTTATATATAAGGCTGATGATACACGGGGCAACTTTTTTGAGCAATGTTTCTTGGGCACTTTCCCACTGAGAATGGGTAACAAATTTCTATCTGGATACTTTAGATCGGTCGTGCGCCCTGTGTCTCACCTGGTTGCCCATTGACAGCAACATTGCTCAAAAATTTGCCCCGTGTATCATCAGCCTAAGAGGTTCGGCTACCAAAAAGTTTTGGGAAGCCCTGGTTTATATAAATGTTCTCCCATGCCAGCAAGTATATTGATTCAGGAACATGTCATATATGGGAAAATCATGATGAGCATGCAGATACACATATAGAGTCTTTGTGTTAACCCATAAAAACACCTCACCCTTGTTCTCTGACTCTCTCTGAAGGTGCTGATCGCTTCATGGACAATGTGGCCTGTATGATCGGCTATCGTCCTCTTCCGTATATGAAGTGGTGCTGGTCTTATGTCACTCCAGTAGTGTGTATGGTGGGTTCTTAATGCAGTAATGGATCAACATGGGGTTTCATATTCTTGAGAGGGTGTTAAAGGGGTGTTTGTGTGTTTGGCAGGGTGTTTTCTTGTTTCATGTGGTCAACTACAAGCGATTAGTGTATAATGCGGTGTATGTGTTCCCGTGGTGGGGTGAGGTGCTGGGCTGGTTTCTCGCTCTCTCATCCATGCTTTGCATTCCTCTCACCGTCCTCTACAAACTGCTGCACTGCAAAGGCTCTCTCATGGAGGTACGACTGTCACGTGTGTGTGTTGCTACTTTGCTTATTATGCAAAAAAATACTGTGTAGCATATCAAGCTAAAAGCTACTTATGATTTCAAGTAGTTTTAGTGGTTTGATTTATTTACTGATAATTTCTCATTTGATGCCAAATGACATCAAGTCACTCACCAGTCGTCGTATGAATGTGTGGTCTGTTGTGTGTAGTGATGTTCAGTATGTGTGACTCTGTGTTTCTCTGTGTTCAGCGCTGGCAGCATCTGACGACACCTGTCTGGGGTCGACATCACCTTGAGTTCCTTCCACCTGAGAATGAAGCCAGACTTCTACCAAAGGCAGAAGAGAATAAAAACACACTGTTATATGAAAGTGTCATTTAATATCCTGGCCAGCACTAGCAAATGATCAGAGACAGACAACACTGCCCTCCACACACACACACACACACACACACACACACACGAGCAAGTGAGTCATTCAAGTCAAATTCATACTACACAGCAGAGCACCTATATGCCATTAACATACGCAGTGTCATCTCACTTCAGCCACACTAGAGCCTGCGCATATCAACTGTCATACAGTAATAATGCTGAGTTTGTCCAAGCGCTCTTCTCTCAGTGTAATTATATTTCAGAAGAAGGCCTCAGGTGCACAAGATAATCATGCAAGCTTGCGTTTGACGGTTATCTGCCAGTGTGCTGATGTTGTTCAGTATTATGTTTTTGTGTCTGTTACATTGCACTGGGATCTTACAGCAGTGTTGTGGAGCAGAGAGTGGGTTAATTAATAAAAACAAATTTCAGACCACAATTATATTGTTATATTGTTATATTATTGAATTTTCAGCATCATTACTCCAGTCTTGAGCGTCACATGATCCTTCAGAAACCATTCTAATATGCTGATTTGCTGCTCGAGAAACATTTCTTATTATTATCAATGTAGAAAACAGCTGTGGTGCTTAATATTTTTGTGGATACGTATATATATTTTTTAAATAGTTCAAAAGCACAGCATTTATTTAAAATATGAATATTTTCTAACATTTTACATGTCTTTATAGTCACTTCTGATCAATTTAATGCATCTGTGCTGAATAAAAGTATTCATTTAAAAACGAAACAAAATACTCAAAAGAAATTAGAATTTTAATCAGCTGTAATTAGGATCTTCCTTATTTATTTGTAATTATTTATGTGTTGTATTTGTGTTCTTGACTCATCTATTTAATAATTTCATATGCATTACAGTAAAGTTCTTTGACAAACCTTTTTACACATACATTTTTGAAAATGACTAGACATTTTCTTAGCTATATATATCAGTACCTACTGACAGCAGTGATTCTGTGGTGGAATCAGGGTCTTTATTAGACACAGCAGCAGAGAGGACGCCCGTGAAGGACAGACTGACACCTGATGGTCACAACCTCGTAACACAGGCCATGTCCTGTAACACAGCAACAGCTGACATGAATGTGAGTGGAGTCTGATAACAAGGTCTGAGCGTGTGTCATCATAACATATCAGTGTGATACTGTCTCAAGGTCAGTATCATTGAAGCTTCTTATCTGTACTTCCCCTTCCAGCAGCTGCAGATTCATTCTCTCTCTCTTTCTGTCCTTCCTTCATTCCTTTCTTAACTCTTTCTTTTTTCAGGGTGACCGTGTCAGTAAAGCTGACAGAATGAAACTGACCATACAGAAAGACTGAGAGATATACTGTGTTGGCATACTGTTCTATCATTTTCTCCATAAACTCTTGTACGATGATTTGTCCTTAACACTGACATCCAACAAACACAGAACTGTGATATATAAACTCAGAATTCAGAAAAATGTCAGAATTACCAGATATAAAAGTTTATATCTCACAATTCTGAGAAAAAAATTGCAAGTTTATTGTTAAGTTTTAAATGCTGGAATTTCATGACGTCTGGAATGGGATTAGTGTTGTAAATGTTTTTAACAAGTGGGTTTAATGAGGGTTTAACAAGTCAGTGAACAGAGTCACCACAAAACCTTTCTGACCTTCTTTGTGAGGTCAGTATTGTTACATTTAGTGATTATACCATTTCGAAAGTTACGCAGTTTAACTGCTGAATGAGCAAACAATGTTAGAGCATTTCAAACCTGCTGTTTATTCATTTGTACTGCATATTAATGTCTATTAAAAAAGTCTAATATACAGTATTATCATAGTTCACTGTGTTCCTGTTGTATCATAAGCCTTAGAAATAGCAGAACGTATCTCTTAAAGTGTAATATAACAAACACATACACACATTAACCCACTGTCAATCTCTCTCCAAACACATTATACCACTAAATGACACCCTGCAAAGATCTGTAAATGTATAGGCTTTACACATATATTTATATTAAATGTATAATCTAAATAATATTTATATAATTTATTTCAATGAATTTATAAACGGATCGCCGTTGTTTTCGCACTGCGTGACTATCTGGGGTAGCATTCAGTTGCTGCTGTGTTCACATTGCACGATGGATCGGCGACAGGGGGTTTCACATTGAACGATTTCCGAATAGGAAGAATCGCCGACAACTCTGTCTGGTCCGCAAACTACGTTCCCCTTCAACTCGGTCACTCTACATTGCTATGGGAAATACATTTTCCTCGAATATTACTGAAGCCTTATTGAATCACGCCAGTGAAACTG
>JAFVLL020005334.1:0-20920 GCA_021397915.2 Tor tambroides | reverse complement strand
AGCTGTGCATTTGTTGAATGAGCACTGTGCTACGTCCGAACTGATTGCACTGTATTTTATGTATAATCATTTAAGATTTTTAACTGTTTTAAATTCATTTTAAATCAATTTTTATCCTTGTTTTTATTGTTGTGATTATTATTATTATTCTTTTAAATTCCTTGTTTTTACTGTTGATTTTTTTTTATGACTATTTTACTTCCTTTTATGTAAAGCACTTTGAATTACCACTGTGTATGAAATGTGCTATATAAATAAACTTGCCTTGCCTTGCCTAGGGTTAGTTGCATGTAATTATGCATAATTTACTGTTATTATTAAAGTAAGTACATGTAACATGTAACAAGGACACTGTAAAATAAAGTAGTATCCCATTTGTATCTCAACCAAATAGAAGTCATTGTTCAGAAAGTTTTGCTGGTATTGTAATTTGTCCTTTTTATTTTATTTGATTTTTTTTTAAATAAAATAAAATAAAATAAAAATATTCTCTTAGTTTAATAAGCTTACTACATTTTTTTTCCCTCAGAAAAATTGATAATATATTGTTTTTTATGCATGACACAGCGCTCTCAAAACCTGCAGTTGTCCTTGAGAACCAGTATCAAGGATATCTGACCTGAAATCTGAGTCATTACATGTACTGATGATGTTTACAAGCCCCAGTACAATCAAAAGGCCCTGCAGCAACAATTAAGAATTAATGACCATTACAAAAGCTCCTGAATATGTTCTCACACTAATCATACATCCATAAGTGGTATAATATAATCCTTCAAATCAAGCCTTCTCTTTACTCAGACGGCTGTTGATTCAGTTGTGTTGGAGGTACTGCAGGCCAATGAAGAGATGAACCTCACAACCAGAAGCCCTTTCTCAGTCTCTTCGCTGAGCAATGGAGATGACCGTAAATTCAGTTTGGGGGGATGTAGCAGTTATGATACCGACAGCGTGGCCTCCCGCAGCTCTGGGGTCTTTTCTGGATATGACACGTTGGATACTCCGCCGAGTTATGACTTTTATACCAACACTGAGGTTTTTGGGAGAGCAAAGAAATCAAGACCTTCTCTTTTTCAGCTTCACTCCAACCCACAGGTAGGAACGACACTTTAAACTTTTTTCCTTAGAAATTTTACAAATAAACGTATTAACAATGCTGAAGAATGTCACTGAGTTCTTCCAGATGAAGCGAAATGTTGATAAGCTTCATTAGGATTTATTAGGACATGATTTATTCTAAAAATAAACAAATAAATAAATCATAAATCCAGGTATCCATAAAGAAATAGTCATGTTTTCCACTAGCTCATTTAAGTTTTCTCTCAGGATGACCCTTCTCCACCTCCTCTGTATGAGGAGTCGAGTGTGGACAAACAAAGTCCAGATGAAGATGAACCCACAGAACCTCCTCCAGAACCGACCCGCTTTGGATGGGCGCAGGGGGTCATGGTAAGAACATTTAAGATACCACAAAAAACCACACCAGATGTGTAAATGATATTAAAATACAGTGATCCCAAAATGTATTTGGGCCACATTTGAAAATATATGAGTGTAATTGCGTTAAATACAAAATATATAATTATGTGAAATCTGCAAACAAATACTTCACCCTTTCTCAAAGCTAACTTCACCCTTTCATTGGAAAAATGAAGTCAGATCACCTCAAGTTCATATTATGAATATGTCCTAAAATCTGCCACTCAAAAAGTGCCCAAATACGGTCTTAAGTTTGAATAATATATCTTTTGTTTTAACATTTTAAACCTAGCAAGCCTCTTTTTGTGAAATTGTAGCTTGGACAATTTTTTTTTTTTTTTGTGCTACTGTGCTATTTCTTATATATGTATAAAAAAAGATAGGTAAGATATGCCTATACATATTTCATATTACACATATAATAAAATTTTAAAAGTACGAATATTTTATTATATTGCAAAGGCATTCATACATTTTTAAGTGTTTTAAAGTATGTATGTTTCTGCAAATGGGTAAAAATACTCCAAAAGTTTGAATCAAGTCAAGCAGAAAGCATTTGTGTTCCTCTGAATGGATTCTGTTTGAGCAACACTGTGTTCTGTCACTCCCTGTAGATCCGCTGTATGCTGAATATCTGGGGTGTTATTCTCTACCTGAGGCTTCCTTGGATCACAGCTCAAGCAGGGATTGGTATGTCAATCTCTGTTGTTATATGTCTTGATCTCTTTATTCTTGATGTGTGTGTTTTACTGCTAAATCCCCACTTGATTTTTGTAAACCCCTTGAGGCTGTTAAGTTACATATCACGATGATGCATACTGGTTCGTCAGTGCTTTACCTATTAAAATTACCATGTTTCACTCCACTTTAAAGGTCTGACTTGGATTATAATCTTGGTCTCTTCCTCTATAACGGGCATCACTGGCTTGTCCACATCAGCCATTGCCACTAATGGAAAGGTTAAAGGAGGTAAAGATAAACAGTACATGTATGTGCAACACATAGATTTGACTAACATGATTAAAGAAGTCATTATCAGACTTCTTTCCAGGATGCAGCATTGCCTAGTCATGTTATTTAATAACCATCAGATATCAGCACTGATAGTTTTGTATTCTTTGTATTTCTTTCTCCAGGTGGAACATATTTTCTGATCTCTCGTAGTTTGGGTCCAGAACTAGGGGGCTCAATTGGGCTTATATTTGCTTTTGCTAATGCAGTAGCTGTAGCCATGCATACTGTGGGCTTTGCTGAAACGGTACAGGCGCTCATGCAGGTGGGTGATATGGACTAGTATACCAGAATACACTGAAAATTAAAGAAGAATTTTAAAGAAGAATTTACTGTTCCAATCATCTTTCTTCCATGGAACACAAAAGGAGAAATGTTGAATAGTATTTACTGGTTATCTGGTTACCTTTTGTGTCCCACAGAAGGGTATGGGTTTAAACCAGCATGAGTGTCAGTAAAGCGTCCATTTAATTGACTGCTTTCCATGTTTGAACCATGATTTTGATACATATTTTTTTCTGATGCCCATCAGGAGAGTGAGGTCAGCATGGTAGACAGTCTAAATGATATCCGCATCATTGGAGTGATTACTGTCACCTGTCTGCTGGCCATCTCAATGGCTGGAATGGAATGGGAGTCCAAGGTACGTTTCTCAACCAAAGCGATTTTAAATGGTTTTGTCTGGTTCAGCTCCTCATAGTTTGCACTGGTTTTGTTCTTCTCCCAGGCCCAGGTCTTGTTCTTCTTGGTCATCATGGTCTCCTTTGCCAGTTACATTGTGGGAACCATCATACCAGCCACTCCACAGAAGCAAGCCAAAGGATTTTTCAGCTACCGAGGTCAGAGAGCAATGCAGTCAATATGTTCCACAAATGTGCTAATAATAACACTTCATCCTCATTTTCTCAGTGCTAGTCAGATTACACTACCATATGTTCCTCATAAAGTGTCTCAATTCTGTGCCCAACAGCTGATATTTTTGCGACAAACTTTGTGCCTGGCTGGCGTGGACCGGAGGGCAGTTTCTTTGGCATGTTTTCCATTTTCTTCCCCTCAGCTACAGGCATTCTTGCGGGGGCTAATATCTCTGGAGATCTGAAGGCAAGTTGAGCACCCGGTCTTAGTGATGTATCTTCCAATAAAAAGATTTTTATTTGTGAGAACTCAAGCCTCTAAAAGCTTGTTTTTCTGTCTATTGTTTTCACACACCACCTCCCATAGGATCCAAATGTTGCTATACCCCGTGGTACAATGTTGGCCATTTTTTGGACCACTATGTCATATCTCATTATCTCAGCTACTATTGGTGAGTATCAGAAATGCCTAACAAGCCCATGATTATGTCTGTTGGCTATTATTTTATTCCTTCCTATTCATTTATGTTGGTCTTTTATATGACTTGTTCAAATTATACAAAGTTTGCAAATGAGGCCCATTGTACCACACTTACAGCTATGTTATTTCTCTGCTGTTTTCTTTAAATGCACTCCAGGCTCCTGTGTTTTGCGTGATGCTTCTGGCTATATAAATGACACTGTGTCACCTCTGTCTGGGGAGTGTTTGGGAGTGGGCTGCAACTATGGCTGGAACTTCACTGAGTGTATGACCAACAAGACCTGTCCCTATGGACTCAGCAATTATTACCAGGTGACCATTATGTCTAAATGGTCATTGAGTAGCGTTGTCAACAACATGTCACTGAAAACATAAAATATGCCTCCTAAATTTTGTATAACACATTATTCCAGCCCCTGAACATGAAATGCTCTTATCAGCCCAATATTAACCCTCGAATGGTCATTGGTCATTTTAGACTGAAAATGGTTTACTTCATCAGAATGGTACGAAACTTGGTGACTTTTGTAGCAGTTGTGGACATAATATGAAAATAATAATCCATAATATGAAATACCAGCGCTATCTCACGACCAATTCGTACGTATTTTATGAGGTGTCTAAAGCTGCCTTTCCACTATATCCGACAAACGACAAGTGACACACCAGAAGTCATTCATTTCCAATGGAGAGTTCCAGTCATATGTGTATGCAGAAATTTCGGATCCGATTAGATCTTATAATATTTGAACTTCTGCGGCTAGACTGTATGTGACCGCCTGACCGGATGTGATGTAATCTAATCAAAACTGAGCGTGAGGTTAGAATTACCTAAATTTTTCCCACTTTAACGTTATTCTGTAAACACTATTTCTGTAAAATGGCGCTTTAGAGTAATTATGGCAGTAGGGATGCAACAAACGATTATTTTGATAATTGATTAATCTAACGATTATTAGACTGATTAATCGAATAATCGCTGATTATTTCACTGATTAATCAGTAGACTTTGATTATTCAGCTTTTGCAATTAGTTAAAATATTTAGTTATACATATTCTAACAAATAAATAAAGGTAATCACTTCAACTTTTGAAAGTCATATTATGTAATTACAATTATAAAATTAATTTATACAAATAAATATAAATAGGAATAAGTTTAGGGGTGGGGTTAGAGTTGGTCCTTCGTACGAATTCTTAGCCACCTTGTAAAATACATACAAAATACGTACAATATTTCATTGTATTTCCAGCCCAATCTCAAGACAATTCGTACATATTTTTTAGGTGGATAATTAGTACAAATTCGTACGGCCTCACTCGTATGAATTCATACGAACTGTCCCTTCGCAAAGACCCACCCCCTTTCGTTACTGTTGCTATGTCAGCCAAGCCATGGCGCTCTCACACCACACATCGTGTTCTCACGCAGTGAAAAATACATCGCGGAGCAAAGAGGACACTGACAACACGGCGACAGACAAGACAGAGCAGGTTACTTTTGGTATGAAACAAAGTCTCAGCTTTCAAAATTTTGTCAAACAATAAATACCTTTTATGGCTCTTTAACATGTCGTGACAGATCGCTGTAGCCCCTCAGTTCAAGCGGCATGTGAACCGATCATCTCTTCCTCTTTACTAGTTATAGCATGAAATAAACATGAATGAACATCAGAAGGCATCTTGTTTCAACTGCGGAAAAACGTCAGTACACACCATTTTTCAAGTTCAAGTCCACCAGCGTTACTCTCCGGTCTGGTTTGTTTGTCAGACAAAAATGGCAGAGTCGGCGTTATGACTGGTCAGATTGCCTGTCAATCAAACTCCCTGCGAAGGGTCAATTAGTAAAAAATGTATGAAACGCTGTGAGATCGGGTTGGAAATACAATGAAATACAAAAGGAAATAAAAAAATATGAAAATACAGAGCATTTTTTCAGATACAATCTACAAATCAGCCACAGTGAAGTAGTCTTTGATAATGTATGTACCCATCTAACAGGGAACGTTCTCAGAACGTTCTGGCAAGGTTCAACCCCAAGTTATGAGCAAACGTTCTTGCAGTAAAGTTAATGGAATGTTCGTTCAAATCTGGTCTCAAATAATGTTCTCAAAATTGTTAGAATAAAATTTTATTTATACATCGTTCATCAAATGATGAGTGAGGAATACCAGAGGGTTAACAGAAATGATATGTTCTTCTGTCATAAATCACTTCAGAGTATGAGCCTGGTGTCAGCGTGTGCTCCTCTGATCACTGCTGGCATTTTTGGAGCCACTCTTTCCTCAGCCCTGGCCTGTCTGGTATCTGCTCCTAAGGTTTTCCAGGTAATAAATGAACATCTTCATACCTCCACTGTCAAGTGTAAAATAATCTTCAGTGTTATTTACTAATTTAAACACTCTTCTTATTTCTTGTTTCCTTCCATCGCTTGTTTCTTTATAGTGCCTTTGCAAGGACAAGCTGTATCCAGGCATTGGATTTTTTGGGAAGAGTTATGGGAAGAATAATGAACCACTAAGAAGCTATCTGCTAGCCTACGTCATCGCTATATGCTTCATTCTTATTGGTAAACCACCAAACATCAAAATATACCCATGCAAGTTATGAATGCTCTAAGAAAAGTTGCTTATTTTATATTAGTGCAATTTTCTGACATACAAATGAAACATATATTTCAGCTGAATTGAACACCATTGCTCCCATCATCTCCAACTTTTTCCTCTGCTCCTATGCCCTCATCAACTTCAGTTGCTTCCATGCCTCCATCACTAACTCACCAGGTGAGTTACATCAAGCCACAATGGGTTGAGCTAACAGTTTATATAGCAGTATTTGTGTTTTTTAATGGTTGTTTGGTAATCAGTTTAATGGTGCATACTGTGACCTCCACAGGGGTGTTTTCTTGAGTTAATATCTGATAACATGACAAATGCAAACAAAATATGTTTTGCGGAAATAATTTAATACTCTATTTCAGCCATTTGTATTCTCATTAAGCTGCAAGCTACTGTAAATTCACAGGTCTCAAAATAGCCATATTCATGCTCACTGAAGCTTTTCTCATTTTCCTTGTGTGTGAACAGGCTGGCGTCCAACTTTTCGATTTTATAGCAAGTGGTTGTCTTTGCTTGGAGCAGTAGTGTCTGTGATCATCATGTTTCTCCTAACCTGGTGGGCTGCTCTTATAGCCATCGGCATAGTCATCTTCCTGCTGGGATATGTGCTGTATAAGAAACCTGGTAAGACACCTACCCTCTGTACAGCTTGTGGACACAAGTCTTTGTCAGAAATAATTTGCCACACAAAGCTCATATTATTCCATCAAGCATTTCAACTTGACCTGAATAATATTGCCAAGCTCTAATCATGCATCGCTATTGTTTGTGTTTTTACATTTCAGATGTCAACTGGGGTTCATCAATGCAAGCCAGCTCATATAACATGGCACTGTCTCAGTGTGTAGGTCTTAACCAAGTGGAAGACCATATTAAAAATTACAGGTAATTAACATTAATGTCCACCAATCATATATACCAATCATAGCTCCCTTGAAAATGTTTCATTTGTGTTTATCTTCTATCTTTTTCTATTCTCGCTTGTTCATTTTCATAATTTCTTTCTGTGTCCTACTTTTTCCATCTGTTCTTTTTCTCAGGCCACATTGTTTGGTCCTCAGTGGGCCTCCCTGTATGCGTCCTTCCCTAGTGGATTTCATCAGCACCTTCACCAAAAACCAGAGCCTGATGATATGTGCAAATGTCTTTACAGTGAGTCTATGAATAGAAACATTAAACGGATTTGAAAAGAGATGATGGTCTATACACAAAATGGTGGTTTAAAGTATTTACTTAACCTAAGGAACAAAAAAGCAAACATTTATTTTACAGTTTTTCAAATACTTTTCCCCCCCCCCAAAAAACCATACAGAAATACATTTATGATTGTGGATTCTCACAGTCAGAGAATTTTTTTGTTATAGTATTTCATTGGCTAGAAATTGCATTTGTTGTCTCTAACTGACTGTGTGTTATTGACAGGGAGGACCCTCGCTTGGAACTGTGGACTCGGCCAAAATCAGTACTCATTTAAAATGGTTAGATAAGCGGCGCATAAAGTCCTTCTACCACACTGTAGTGGCTAATGACCTTCGTGTCGGCGTACAGATGTTGCTGCAGGTCACCCATAATACACAACGCTTCATATTCTAACCTAAAACAAACATCATTTATTTCACTTTGCAGCTTCTGATGAATATGTACCACCAAATGAGTCTGGTAATGTCTGTTTGTGATGGTTCTATTTCAGAGTACGGGTTTGGGTCGGATGAAGCCAAATGTCCTAGTGATGGGATTTAAGAGGAATTGGCGTAAAGCTCAACCATGCAACACTGAAAACTATATTGGAATTTTGCAGTATGTATATCAAACATTAACCTCAGTGTTGATTTCTGATAAGAAAAGTCAAGGCATGTGACCATTCCATATGTTTTTAGCGATGCATTTGATCTGCAATATGGTGTATGTGTTCTTCGGATGAAGGAGGGTCTTGATATAAGTCGAACTATGCAAGCGCATGGTATGGAATATTTCAAAACTAACTGTCTAAGAATTTTCTACAGTTTATGTGCAATTAATTTTTCCTTCTGATATTTCTTTTCACTGTAGTGAATTTAGGGTTTGAGACATCTACTGAACAAAAACTTGACACAAGGAGCTCAACTACTACTACATCACCCACTATTGACACATCAGGTGTGTATCCAAGCTCTTAAATACGGAATTTATTCATAGCTGTTTATCTTTTTACCGAAACATTTGTATCTCACATATTGCAGTGGACCCTGAGGAACTAATGGCAACATCCCAGCCAACCACTGTATTTAAGACTAGACAAGGAAAGAAGACCATTGATGTGTATTGGCTCTCTGATGATGGAGGTGAGTTATATTCATATACAAATAATGTGTTCCTTTTTAAAGATTTTATAGTGGAAAAACACATCTTAACAATTCATTGTGTTGTCAGGTCTGACACTATTAGTGCCTTACCTCCTGACTCGTAAGAAGCGCTGGGGCAGATGCAAAGTGAGGTTGTTTGTTGGAGGTGAAGCTCAACAGGTTGATGAGCAGAAACAAGAGTATGTATAACCTTAATTGTGATACTTTTAGTGGTAACACTTTATAATACCATGTCCGTAAGGCTGCATTTTAAAAAATCAAACATTAAATAAAATAAAATAAAAAAATAAAGTAAAAACATTAATATTGTGCAATAGTATTACAATTTTAAAGAATTATTTTCTGTTTCACTCTATTTAAAATGTAATTTATTCCTGTGACGGCAAAGCTGAATTTTCATCAGTCATTATTCCAGTCTTCTGTGTCACATGTTCCTTTAGAATCATTCTAATATGCTGATTTGGTGCTCAAGAAACATTAACAACAGTGAAAACAGCTTTTTTTAAATGTAAAAGTCTTTACTCTTACATTTGATAAATTTAATGCAAATTTAATGCATAATTTCTTTAAAAACTTTTGAACAGTAGTATTTTTATGTGTATGTGTGTTTATTATTTTAATGATATATTGACATATAACATTATTAAATTTTATACTAATATTTAATCATATAGTACCTACAATATATTAATAATATATTTTTATTTATTTTATTTATTAATATATAGCTAAAAACTATAAATTAATTATAGTTAATTTATTATTTCTAACAACATGCATTTAATTGGTTCTTAAAATGTAAAAGTTCATTAAGAAGAGCTTGCATTTGTCAATTTACAGGCTCAAAGCTCTGATCAGCAGGTTCCGTCTTGGTTTCCAAGATATTCAAGTCCTTCCAGATATCAATGGAAAACCACAGTCTGAGCAGTACAGTTTCATTCATTCCATTCCTGTTACTACTTTCTGCACTTTTTATTAAACTAATTTTATTAAACTAATAGCAATTATATTCTTATGAAAACTAATGTTGTATTTGTGTCCACAAATTACTGAAACAGCATTAAAAGGTTTGAAGACCTCATAGCTCCATACAGAGTAAGTTCAGTCCAAAAGGATGGTCAAGAAGCCGATGAGACGGCAAAGGAGTTCTCCTGGATGGTGTCTGATGAGGAAATGGAAACGTTCAGAGCTAAGGTATTTCAAATGATGGTGTTCAGATACGTAGTCTACTTTGTTTGTAAGCCATGCATCATCGTTTTAAACGTTTTTCTCCCATGTTTGTGCAGTCTCTCCGACAAATACGCCTGAATGAAGTTATTCAAGATTACTCAAGAGATGCTGCACTGATCATTGTGTAAGTGTTATTCATACAGGATGTAGTGCCATGATGTCATTTAGATTACATGAAAACAAAACAGTGATCGACCAGTTTAACTATAAGTTGTGTGGGTTTCTGATATCACCTTTCATTTTTTTGGCAGAACGATGCCTGTGGGGCGAAGAGGGGCGTGTCCCAGTTCCCTTTACATGGCTTGGCTAGAGATTGTGTCACGTGACCTTCGACCTCCAGTTCTTCTTGTCCGAGGCAATCAGGAGAATGTGCTGACGATGTACTGCCAGTGAACACCACCTTTACCTGACATAACTGTTCACACACATACATCAGATGAAAAGAAACTCTTGTTAATGACATGTTAAAATTATGACAGATTTACATACTTTCATATTGTGTTTCATACTTGTTTTGATGTTAATTGGGTGTTTGTTTTAATTGGTTTAACCTTTTTTCAGTATATATTCAAAAATGTCCTTTTCTGCTGATTTAGATCTTATGTACTTTCTTCGGAAATAATAATTCAAACAAAAGACTGTATTCAAACAATTTCCTCTCAAAACCAAGAATTAAGTTACATAAATCTTTGTTTATTCTGATTATCTTAAAGGGATAGTTCACCCAAAAATGAAAATTCTGTCATCATTTACTCACCCTCAAGTAGTTCCAAACCTGTAGGAATGTCTTTGTTCTGCTGAACACAAAGGAAGATATTCTGAAGAATGTGGGAAACAGAGCAGTTCTGGGGCACCATTGACTTCCATAGTATTTTTTTTCCTACTATGGAAGTCAATGAGTGCTTTAAAACTAACCTGGTTACAAACTTTCTTCAAAATATCTTCCTTTGTGTTTGGCAGAACAAAGAAATTCATACAGGTTTGGAACTACTTGAGGGTGAGTAAATGATGACAGAATTTTCATTTTTGGGTGAACTATCCCTTTAATTCAATGACTGAACAATTTGCATATGTATAGATTTTTTTTCTTTTTAATGGCAACTCTAATATTACTGAATATATTTAATAAATTACTACTTATGTATTAAATCTTTTCGTTCTCGGACTATTATTTTACTATATGGCACTAAGGCAAACCTAAATAATTTGTTTAGTCATTGAAATGAGATGTTTAACCTGAAATTAATCAAAATCAACTCAATTATTCTATTTCAATTATTTACAACATTGTTTAGTCAGGTATGGTATGACAGACCAAAATCATCATTTTAATGGGAAAGCAGACATTTTTATGTGTGTAAACTAATTAATTTTCTGTTACATAACAGTTTATCTAAAGTTTATCTAACAGGTCTCAAAAAAACTGAGCCTCTAAAACGCCTTGTGTATTCGTGTAAAGTGCCTTATAACACATTAAAATCATTATACATACCCTCGTATTACTGTAAAATTGTAGGTAGAACCATAGGACACTGTTATAATAGCCCGATGATGCAATCACAACATTTACAGCAAACAAACCAAAAAAAAAAAAAAAAATCCAAATTGCTTTTTCTCAGTGCGCATGCGCAGTGCGTGGGGCTTCAGGACAGGCTCCAAGTCTGAACACGAGCTTGTCTCAGCCAATCACAGGCGGCCACAGTGTGTTTGGAAACAACACACGCAAATACTTCATGGCTTATGACCAGCCCGAAACTTCTTGAATCAGGAAGGAACCGTTCTACCTTTCACTATCGTGTATTGTCCTATTGCCTGATCGAGTCGCGAAGTCTTCGTAAATTGTTGCAGATATTTTATGCGTTTCTTAACATATAGTTGGTCTGACTAAGAGAGAAAATGGAAAATTCTAAGCTCTCGGATAATGAGACGATCTCGCTGGTAATTAAAACGCCTAATCAGTTTCACGGCGATCAGCTGATCGAGGGAGTTCGCGTGGACTGGACCGTGAAAGACCTCAAATGCCACCTCTCCAAGATTTATCCCACCAACCCGGTAGGTTTGGATTGGTTTCTTTATCGAGCCGTCAGCATTCCTCAACAGACAACACAAAGTCAGTATGGCTGAACGCTGCAGGAAATAACTGAGTGTCAATCACTTGCCCTCCAGAAACAAGATGAATTTCCACTCCACAAGTCTGGGCTGCTTTCATATTGTTAATTAATGAATAATTTATCACATTATTCATCTACTGTGTAGCTATTTGCAAATTAAGTAGGTACATGTGGAAACTTTGATTGTGAAGACATACGCTGAATGTATTTTCATGGTGTAAACTGACTTTCTCTAGGCCATGTCTGACATTTGGACTCATTTTCACAGGCTGAGAAAGACCAAAGACTCATTTACTCAGGCAAGCTGCTTCAGGACAACCTGCTTCTGAGAGATGTTTTCTCAAAGGTGAGGGACTTTACCATCTGTGTGAATGCTTTCTGTATTTCAGGGTTGACAAGTGACTTCAACAACAGACCAGTTAACATATTTTACTTGCTACAGTATTTTATCTTTACCTGCTTCCAACAGTGAAATTAAAAACCTGTATTTGAATTCCATCTATTAGTTTATTTATATTTACATTGTTTTTTAAGACATTTTAATTGATTTCTCAAAGAACAAACTGGATCTTGAAACTTAAAATTTTAATTTTACTAGAAGTATAATTTTTAAATGATTAAAACATGTTATATAACATGTTATATATACAGTAGTCAACATTTGAAGTGAATCAAAACCTTTCATCAAAGCTGTCCTAAAACAAAAACAATACTCATTCTTGTCGTAGGACAACTTTGATTAACTTATTTGATCCACTTCAGATGTTGACTACTATAATAAGTAATATATAATATACATAATATCATTTTTATATATAACTTATTGTTAGAATATGTAGGTTATAATAATATATTATAGTTTTATCATTAAACAAATTATATTGTAACTTAATTATACATATGGATTTTATGTAGGTTATTAAAAAATGTAAAATAAATAATACACTTTAACCAGTAGCAGCACCAATTTTTTGGATTGATCAGTTATGGCTGCATTTATAGTAGAAATAAAGCATTTTTTGTGTCCCTGGAACATAATTCAGGGTTAGAAAAAAAAAAAAAAAAAAAAAGTGTATGAATTCAGTTGTCCTGACAGGCAGGGGTGTTGCCAAAACACTACTGTTTTTTTCATTGTGTATGTCAAAACTTAAAAACAAAAATTAAAAAAAAACAAACAAAAAGTAAAATGGGTGGGCCTACAGACACATCTTGTTCTACATCCTCAGCTTGATCCTCTTACCATGTGCTGTAGTCAGTTCGATTTCAAAGCCGTTTAGAGAAGCGACACTTGGCAGCCTCTCATGTGAGATGTTTATTTGAAAGTAGGACATTTATTGTTACATGTTGAAAACCTGTCACCTGATAGACTTACATGCCATCAAAGCGTGACAGATTCCAGATCAAAACAATATGACAGTCACATGGTTTACCAATCTGTCAAAGCTTTCTCTTTCACAAAATGATAGTTCCCTTGGTGAATGTCTATGCCACCTCATACAGCACATTACCACATGCTTCTGACAAAAGAACTGAAAAAAACACAATTTTTTTTCTACAGGTTCCTTCAGAGACCAAGCCCACTCTTCACCTGGTGTGTGGTGTGAGACCCCAGCTTGCTGCCCAACTTGGAGCGAGACCCAAGGTATGTTATTTCCATCTACTATTTATTTTAGGCTTTTGCCATGTGGCAAGACTTATTTGGTGGTACATGTAAAAACAGACATTCAGTTAAATTAGGGTTTTCAACTCCTGAATTTAGCTTCAAGGCAGTTTATTTGATCAGCTTACAGTATGTTCAGTGGAAGTGAGATGTGTCGGCCTGCTGTCTCTCAGGGGAAGGCTGTGCTTGTTTCAGTTGGGTGGAGATATCGCCACACAGCTGCTTACTTCCTGTTCCTTTCTGAATCCTTGTTTGCATAAACCCAATGCTGTAGCAATTTTCAGATGAAGTTTCATAGTATCTCTTGCACCTGTTCTGATCTTCTTACTCAAAAATCAAATATGTTCTTTCTAAAATCTTTGGTGTAGGTGACATCAACACAGCAGCAGAGTTCCCAGCCCTCCCCAATAACTGCTAGCCAAAGCTCCGAGTCTTCAGGACCATCCGTGACCTCTGTGCCCTCCATGGACGGCCTTAGACAGCGAGGTCATGCTGCCTGGCCTGGCACTAGCACTAACACTTCTATGTGAGTTCCTGTCTTTTTCTTTCAAATTAAAATTCAATGCAACGAGTATTATAAGTGTATGAATGATAATTGTGTGTAGTGTTTGTACTAGTTAATTAAACGTTCACTTCCCTTTGCAGGCCTGTAACAGCAACGATGACCCACCCAGCCTTCCCCACGTACTCCCTTTACAGTCCACAACAGCTTCTGTGGTTGCAGCAGATGTATGCCCGCCAGTACTACATGCAATAGTAAGTACACCCTATATGGACATACTAAAGTATAGGACTGCACAGTCTGGGGGAAAAATTGTATTGTGATTTTCCCACCCCCCTCTTCCCCCTGATTAAATGCCTGTTTGTTTGGCCATGTTATTTAAATGTTTTATGATTGCTAAATAAAAAATAAACACAAATAGAAATATTTTACTATTTATTAATATTTCCCTGTAAAATAGAGTATTAAAACTATTATATAATAACTTGATTATACATGACAGTTGTAAAATTCCATTTTTTTTAATGCGTTAATATTTAATAATTGCAAACTGGTATTGCCCTGTAAAATTAAAAAGAGTATTTAAAAAGTATTAGTGCAAACTGGTATTTCTTATCATATTATTTTAATATTTAATTATAAACACACTGGTTTGTAGTGTAAATAGATTTACTGTTTACTGTACTTTATTCTTCGAGTTGATTTCACAGCATTTACTGTAAAACGAGCTGTTCTGAGAAACTGAAAACACTAGACCCTGAATTGCTCGCGTGTAAAAGAACATTGACAATAAAGCAGACTTTGACTTTGACTTTGAACATAGTGCCACTTTCATTCTGAATTACGCAGCAAATATATTTAATTAAATCAAAGCCTTTGCAGAATTGAAAAGCCATATCATGATTTTGGTTTTCGATTAGTTGTGCTGTTCTACTATAGTATTAAACTGGTGTTCACTCTGCAATTGAACCGTCTAACTGTGTTAAATGCTGTGATGTGTCTTTCAGCCACGCTGCCATGGCAGCTGCCGCCTCCGCTCCAATGGCCGCCCCTGCTTCCTCACTCCCTGTTGGCCCTCATCAAGCTGCTGTACCGGCAGCTTTACCCAATCAAGGCCCCATCAATGACCTGCCAGCCAATCAGAATGCCCCAGGTCCTGCATTCATCAACCCAGAGGGAGCCAATCAGAATCTGCGAATGAATGCCCAAGGTGGGCCTGTGATGGAAGACGAGGAGGACATTAACCGTGATTGGCTGGATTGGGTATATACTGCATCCCGATTGGGTGTCTTCCTGAGCATCGTGTACTTCTATTCCAGTGTGAGCCGCTTCATCCTGGTCATGAGCAGCCTGGTTATCATGTACCTGTAAGTTTAAACTTAACACCATTTTTTTTTTTTTTTTTTTTTTTGGTAAACGCAAAATATCAAGTAACTTGTGGTTAGTGTTTTTGAGTCATTTTTTGGGATTTGGACTACACTCGTCATGCTGTATGTTTTTGATTCACTAAAAATAACTAGTGCATTAGATTCATTTGTTTGGGAATTGGACTACATTGGTTATGCTGTATATTTTTTGATTTCCTAAAAAAGCAGCAGTTCATAAGTCATTTTTTGGGGCATTGGATTAAACTGGTCATGCTGCATGGTTTTGATTCCCTAAAAAGAATCAGTTCATAAGAGTCATTTGTTCAGGAATCAGACAATTTGGTTTCACTGTATGTTTTGTGTTGTGATGCCCCTGAATTATAGATCAGGTATTTCTGTATGAGTTTTTTAATATATTGTTTTGTCCACGTCATCTGTAAACAGATCTTTGGGATCTGTAAACGGGTTCTTGATGGAGTCTGTAAACACAGTTACACCCTCAGTTATGTAACTTCAAGCTCTGAGCCATTTGTCAGTGGACAAACTCACACACATGCATTCCTGAGCAATATGAAAGGAATGAGGAAAACTGCAAGCAGAAATGAGCAGAAGTACACAGGGTTCTCTCTGATAAGAAAGAAAACATCTGCCTGTACATGACTGCAGATCGGTTGGGGGCATTTTAGGATTCATTTAGTTAATATCCAGCTGTTACAACTGAGGGTTTCAGACTGGTAAAAATGAACTTCTGATACTTTATCTCTGCAAATGTGGCAGTTTGACTGCTCTGCAGACTAGTGTGTAGCACTCCAGCAATCATTAGTTTGATCTGAGGCTGTTCAGTGTGATCATCTTATCTCCTCCATGTTACAAACTTGACCCAGCCTGCCATAAAAACAGTCTGAGCCACCTCTCGTTAGTTAATGTATAAATGAGCAGAGTTGGTTGGAATTTTTTTTTTTTTTTTTTTTTTTTAAATGGTGTCATTTTAATGGAAATGGAGTTCATGGAGGCCTGAATGCCTTATTGTAACTATTCTAATGGTTCTTTTTCTCTCTTTCAGACACACAGCAGGCTGGTTTCCTTTTAGACGGAGACCCCAAGCCAGGCCTCACAATCAGCCAGCACCAGAGGTCATTCAGAACCAACAAAACCAAAATGAGGACAGACATCCAGAACCTGTGAGTCAAAGTTTCTGTTTAAGAAAGCAAATGAGAAAATAATTAGTTTTACTTACTGAATAAATGGAGTGTGTAGGCATGTATGTGCTTATTTATTCTCATTTTGTCTTGAAGGTGCCACCCCCTGCTGAAGGGGAAGGTGACGGTATTGTTGAACCCGCCATGACGGCAGTGCCTGTTCCCCCAGTTAGACCACCCATCCTATGGACAGCCTGGGTGTTTTTCAAAGGCTTTTTTGCTTCTCTGATACCTGAAGCTCCACACGCTGTTGCAAACTGATCCAGAAAAAGCTGGACAAAACTGGACTCCACAGTTCTTGACTATTTAGACTGGACATTATAAACAGAGGCTACAAGTCCTAGAATCGGTAGCACTTTCCAGTCCTCTGGCTATGACCAATGGTTGCACATTCTGTATAGACAAGCTCTTGGACATGGAGTTGTAAATATTGCTGGACATTTTTTGCACAGCACTTTAGATAACCGTAACGGCTGGAATCAACGATATCGGTCTCCTGGCCTGATCCTCTTATATAGGCTCCTGTCAACAGGGCTTCATTTTCTTGATGTGCTCTATGATGAGTGATCCAAGGATTAAACTCATGGGATTATCCTATTAAGGTTCTAGTATGATGGACAACGAAGGCCATATATCGATTTTGTTCTAAGTGCATGAACAAATGGAGGGTGTTTGGGAGAATGCATTTGTGGCACTTTGAAGCTAATGGTGTTTATGCAAGTAAAATATGCTTACATGTTCTTTGCTTAATTGTGTTCCACCTATGAAATGAGTAATGTTTATGAAGGAGGCATTCAAGTATTTGTGAGCAGAATTTGCAATTCAATGAGCACCGAAGAGTTTGTTGTTGACCTCTGGATGAAAAGAAGGTGAGTGAACCTCGCTTTGAATTTTGCATCTTCTTTACATGAAGGAACTGCACTTTGGTACCTGCAAGAGAACAGAAATTAAGAGAGTAATAGTTCTGAGAGACTTAAAAATATGTTTTTAATCTGGTATTTATCAACACTGTAGCATTGCTGTCATTTCATTTCATGTATAAAATAGCTTTGTTATTAACATTATTAAGATAAGCCTCTTTGTACCGGGAAATGAAAAAAATAAACACACTTTCTTAGTTTCACTGTGAAATTCTTTGAAAAGTATAATATAAATGTGTGTTGAATTCTGCTTGGGTAGCTTTTGATTTTTCTCCCTTTTTAATTTTAAGGATTATTCTTATTTGTCTTTTTTTTTTTTTTTAATCTTGAGCTAAGCTGTCAGTTCGTTTAAAGATTTTAATGTGATTAGTCCAACTGAAATCATACCAGTGATATTTCTGCGACATCATAGACCTACATAAAGTAATTGTAGCTCGTTTTTGTTTAGCATTTACACAGGCTAATCGCATTACAATCCCAACAGCATCCAACTGCAGACCAGCAGCCATAGAACCGAAAGTGAGGGGCGGAGTTTACGTTCTTAACAGAGTAGCGCCACCTTACGGTTTTTAAGGGGTAATTTGATTTTATTACACGATACGTCATACTTTATGTATGCATTTTATAATGATATATTAAGCATTTTAAAAACATTAATCTTGTGTAATTTAGTTGTGTATATATAGTTATTCGTTTCATTGTATTATGCGAGTTATTTCCTATTTGTGATAAAAATGTTTGAAACTTCCAGGCATTTTATATGAAATATACTTTAATCACAAGATTCAAAATAAATGTTTACTCCAAAGTCAAGAACACCTGCGTCATGCATTTTTCTATATGAAAACTAAAACATTTCAATAAAACACACACACACAGCAGCATAATTTTAAAAGTAACAATCAAAATGTACACAATACATTTTACACAATACAATACAATTCACTTTTAATCCCATTTTGTCGTGACAATCCTGCATGAAAATTTACTAAATGAACAATACACTCTTAGGCCCATTTTGTTATGACAATCTTGCGAAAATAACTCCCCTGAACAGAAAGAAAGATGAAATATGAAAGGCAGTCTGGAAGCTTCTGATTGTTCCAGGAGATTGCTGAGGGCCTTTTCCTTGTCCTCTTCCTCCATTATAAGGAAAAGAGTCTCTTCCACTGGCCCCCTGAGCAGATGTCTGTTGTAATGAGCCATTTCACAACTTCTCTCAGATTACTGGGATCTCCATCATTACAGAATATTAAAGGAAATTGTAACTTTAATATGTCTTATTAATGTATTATTAATAGATAGATAGATAGACAGACAGATGATAGATAGATAGATAGATAGATAGACAGACAGATACATAGATAGATAGATAGAGATTTGAGACATACCTCACAAGTGTAGCCTGTTATCCACTTGGAAGGGCCTCATGTAGGATTTCTGCACATAATATACATGTATCTTGGTTAATTTCAAACTGTAAGGGTGGGCTGGAGGAAATGTCAAATGTCTTTCGGAGAAAATTCCAAAGTTCTCCAGAAGAATAATAGTCCACCATCTCCGTTTGATTGGAATGTCACACTGGAAGACACAAACATACTCCGCTTCGCGTCGTGCCTAACAATGCCCCTTAGCTGTTATAAATTCACTGTAAACCACGGCTTCTTGGGGCTTATTGCTACAACATCATAATGGTCAATTACTTGAACTGATAACTACTTACAGATGTAAAATCAAAGGGTGCTCTCAAGACAAGATGTAAAACAACAAAAAATAAGAATATACACCTTGTAAATGGCACAAAAAAAACTTCCTTGTTCCTTATTTAACAACTAAATAATCACACCAATAATTGGTTGCAAAAATGTATAGTATAGTCTAAAATAAATAAAGTACACTGGTAAACTATTATGCAATAATATATTGCAAGTACATATATTAAACAAACAACTCAAGATATTCATACCTCCACAGACAACTGCCTTGTTGAAGTGGATTTGAAGATGACTTTTTAATTTGACCAGTTTGGCTGGCTTAAACATGCTGGCCAAGCAGAAAATTGCTGGTAATTGCTGTAACACTTGTTGCACTGCTGCAGCTCAGGTAATATGTCACCTCTCTGAATCCTTATATGTCTTTACAAGAGATGAAGCCACACTCAATGATGACGAAAGGGATTAAAATAACTAAACTATAAGGTAATATTAACTCACAAACAATGGATATAACAGAGGAAAGTAAAGCAAACTATTTATTTTTATGAATAATAAACGTCTTCAAAACTTCACCGCAAGGCCCATTTACAACATGCATCCGAAAATTAATCAAAAGTTAATATATAGTATACTATAAAGTATGACAACAAATTCAAGCTTCAATATAAGATAATAAAGCCAAGCACACATTAAGTATTTAGCAGATAAACACTTAACGTAATATATACGATAATTATTAAACATATGATAGCAAAAGCATTACAGACTACTCACCGTGCTCTCTCGTTGTCAATAACTCCACCCCTCACTTCCGGTTCTGTGGCTGCTGGTGCTGCGGGTCTGCAGCTGGATATAGGCTATCTCTTACAATCTGTGCCTGCATTGTGATGTATAAACGCTTGACCGCACGATCATGGCGATGCGCGAAGTGTTTTTAATGTTTTAATGATGTCCCGGTGGATTTCTATTATTTATCTTCTTAACTGTCCATTTTCAGAAATTACTGGACTACTCCAGAACGGTGAGGTAAATAAAGGGTATTCTGTCTGCACTTTACACCTCATGAGCTTGTCCACCTACATGGACTTTGGCTTGCTCCTGTCCACTCTGTCCTCTGACCGTATCTTTTATTTATTTTGTACAGCAGAATGCTCGGAAAAGCACAAAAATGTCCCAGTGCACTGTTTACTGTCCTCCAGTAACCTTGAGCAACATGTGCTAGTCGACCCCAGGGGCAGCTGCATGCTCTCTGTTGTTCTCCAGAAGAGGGACATGACAAATCAGACATTACAGAGCCTGTCCACCCCCTCTTCCTCTGAAGCAGGGGCGTAGCAAGCTTTTCAAAAGTGCGGGGGATGGATGTGGTTTGTTTGTTAACAATAAAAACGATGAATACAATGACAGAAGGGTACAAAAGGTATAACATACAA